>JACGDI010005764.1:84503-114105 GCA_014898725.1 Jacaranda copaia
CCCCCCCCCCCCTCCCTAAATATCTCAATTCAAACAATTCCATGACAACCCAAGTAACAAGTAAGAATACAATCAATGAATAACATCTATGTTACTAGTCATGCTACAAACTGCAAGCCAAACTTGAATTTCTGTGCTTTTACAATCTCTCAAAGACTCGCATCAAATATCACGACTCTAGCCTATTACACTTCATCAGGAGATAAATATGATAGCCCACTGACAAATACACTATTACAATTCAAGCATACATACATATAATTTCTTACCATTTATAAATATCTTGATGAAACTACATATATTATACACTATCTGGTCCAAGCTTCAGGTACCTTTTAATCCTCAATTTGGGGTAAAGAACAAAAAGAAACAATACAAAAAGGTCAAGTGCAAATGACTTAGTGAGGTAATAATTAAGATACTTGTACGGTAATAACAATGAATATGCTGTATAGAGTAACATTGGTCTAACTTACAACAACTATAAGTAAATACCAAGGGAATAGGTTGTTAAGCAATAACCAAATTTCACTGGATCAAGAAATAGATTTGAGAAATAATATGTTAGATTTTTCACATCATGAGCTAACTCCATGCTATCATACCAACAAAGAGACATCTTGAGTTTTCATTACATTTCATGGAATCTTTCATATGTCAAAAATCTAGAGCTTGATCAATTTTAAAGAACCGAGTGAATAAGAATGCTTTAAGTTGTAAAAAGACTTAGATTCAAAATCCTGGATTTCATTTTGTTTTATAAAAATAGATTGCACAAGAACGTTTCAGAAAGTCAGTTATATAATCATATTTCATGCATCCGATAATACCGAAATATTTTCACTTCGAGCTTAATGCCACAGTTATCATATATGACAAAATAATTCAAAAATTACTTTTCTACTAATTAGTTTAGTAATACTGGCTAGCCAACATAATTGCCTTTATCACAATATATCAAAATGGGTCAGTCAACAAAACTGCCTCTATCACAATATATTAGCATGGGCAAGCTAACAAGATTAACTCTATCACAATATATCAATATAGGTTAGTCCATAAGATTACCTTTATCACCAATATATCAATATGGGTCAGCCAATATGACTGTCTCTATTACTAATATATTAATATGGGTCAGCCAACATAGCTACCTTTATTACCAAAAGAACAATATGGGTCAACCAACATGGTTGTCTTTATCACCAATATACTAATATTGGTCAGCTAACATGGCTGCCGCTATCACCAATATATTAATACAGGTTAGCCATCATGGCTGCCTCTATCACCAATATATCAATACGGGCTAGCCATCATAGCTGCCTCTATCACCAAGAGTATAAAAAAAATTGTGTATCCACTGTAATAACGTGCCATGCTCGTAGTAGTGCAAATATGGAGATATACAATAATACTAAGCCATGCTTGTAGCAATGTATATGTCTAACATCCACTAATATGCCATGCTCATAGCGGTGCAAATATAGGATACATAGTAACCATATGCCATGCTCATAATGGTGTATATGTCTAACATTTACCAATATGCCATGCTCATAACGGTGCATATGTCCCACAACAGTACAATTAACATGTCAACTCGCCATAATTAATGAACAATCAATCAAGTAATATCGAGTTTATATCAAAGTAGTAGTCATGGAGATAATAGAAAAATATGTTTCAAAACTCATTTTTAGTTTCCCCAATACAATCACCAATTTCAGGTAAATCAACATATATCATGACGAAATAGGAGTCATAATTAGTGTAAAAGGGCAATGTGGGGTAAAATTTCACAAACAATTTACTTTTTCAAACTTGCGTTAACATGATATTCGGTTATGGGGTTCCATAATTCTAGATAGGTAGGAAATTCAAGTAAGAATAGCTCAAGAATCATGGAAGAAAAGTCCAAATAGATTGTTAAGAGCATAAAGCAATTTTAGGTTGATAGACAAGTTAATATTTGGAATAACAATGGCTTAAGATTTACAAGCCTAAAAGATTAGTTCGGATATACTGTTAAAGTTGAACAAAAGGACCGCATGATAGCATAGAATGAACAAACAACAATTTGAATGCCAACACAAATAGAATCAAACAACTAGGATATATTAATAAATATATAGGTTCTTTCCCCAGCAAAGAAGGCTAATATAAACCTTACCTGGCAAGTATCGAATGATGGAGCTTTCTTCGGTGGGTTCAATAGCTCGTCCATTCACAACCTAGTTATGCAAAATATAGTATGAGAAAGGTTGAAATATTTTTAACTCAATATCCTAGGCCATATAGTTATACCTAGATGTTAGAACAATAATAATATTTTTTAAATGTTCCTAACTCAGCGGGTTAATAATTTGTTTGTTAGGTAATTATTCTTAATTGGGAGCGTGGTTAAGGGCTCACTTAAGATCCCAATGAAAATCAATCCATTCTTTTCCAATTATCGAGTCCAAGTTGTCAACTAATTTTCATTTGATTATGTGTAACATCTAGTTCAACACTTGCCAAATTTGTTACTGAATTAAATTCAATTGTGATTTAATAACTTTAATTTCATCGAGGTTCTTTTCAAGGATCAAAAGCTAAATTGACCCCACCCTATTTTCTCCATAACAAGTCACATTATCAGGTCTTAAGATTATAAGTTTAAATTGATATTCCTCAAATTGTTAAATTTAGATATGATACTCAACTTAGGTCAAATTATAATTTATTGACTTTGGTTTAGTTGAACGGTTAATTTGAATCATGAAAAATCAATCGAATCAAAGCTCGAGATGAAATTTACTTATATCCAGCAAGTAGAAGTCAAATTCACAGCTTAATTTTGGTCTAGATGATTCATAATTGAAAATCAATCAATCTGCCGAAAAGCTGCCAGAGCCGCTGCTATCATTTGCCACTTAAGTGCGAACTAGGTAGACCAAACAAATACACCTCACTGAGCCTGTCAAAACCCCTCAACCAAGTTTTCCATTCACCACCTCCTCGTTGGTGAATTGAGCAAAACCTCGCTGCCAAGCCCTTGCGTTGTCAACACCTTGTTGCCTTAATTACTTCAATGCTAGTCACTAAAATTTAAAATTGACTAAATCAACGCGTTCCTCTCATCGAGCTCATTGAAACTCACCCAAGAATTTCCCATTTCAACCACCAAAATTTGGCGATCCGTCACCGCTGCCACCTTACTTTGTAGCCTCAACTTTTTTTGGCCAAATTGCCATTGGTTTAGAATGTTCTTGGTATGGTTGGTTCGTTGAGTTGAGAGAAAGCTAACTAGGGTTTTTGTTTTCAATTTTAAGCTAAAACAAAGCAAGAACAAGCTTGGGAAGAGGTTGGGACATCTTTTGAAAATTTTTATTAAGTTTTGTCCTCAATTATATATATAGAAGTATTTTTCCAGGCCTTTCAATGTGACCCTAGTCCTTTTAACAACCTTCAATTAAGCCCTCAAAATTTTAGCCACCTTACGATTTCACCCGTGGACTTTAATTCAGCCCTTTAAAGTTTTGCTTTTTACATATTAGCCCTAATATTTTTAAATATAGTCAATTAAGTCCAAACTAATTTATTTTAAAGCCCATATCTTTTTAATTTTCTCACATTGAACCCCCTGAATTTTATAATTTTGGACAATCAAGCTCTTTTTTATATGCAATTAAATCTTTCAATTTCCAATATTCATGCCTCAATCTTAATTAATTTAATTCTGAGCAATTCCAATTTATAAACCAAAAGTCAGGGTGTTACACTTGCAAAATGAAATTAAAGTATTCATAAATGTATTAAAGATGTATCCATTTATTCATGGTGAATAGATATCAATTGAATAAAATAAATAAATATCTATAAAATTATTATGGTAAAAAACTTTTAATTGTTAGAGCTAATGAGTCTATAAATTCCTTCAAGTGATCTGAGTTATTATATCATATTTACATAGCTTAATCATCTGTATGTTCAATACAATTTAAAATAAATATCCACTTGTTCAACAACAATGCAGTCATTTAGGTACTAAATAATTAATTAGACAATATGATAATAAATAACTTATTCAATAAATAATGCAGCTAGTTTGCACATTAATTGAATTACGATAAGTATTCACTTGTTCAGCGGGTTAAATTCAGTGGGCTTGGTACAATCCATCAAACTGCCAGATTTTTAGATGGACAGGGTAGATTCCAGTTGACTCACGAAAAAGCTGATCGAACTTTTTGTGTATAATTTTTTTTTTTTTAAACATGAACTTAGTATTAATTTGTTTATAAATCTAGCACACCAACTTTGAGATATTCATTGCCAATCAGCCCATTGACTTTTGGTCGAATTGAGGGTACGCAACTGGTTCAAAACAAAATGAATTCACACAATAAAAGGTGACTAAAGGAGATGGGTATGCAACTGTTGCTCGACTAGTAAGGTCGAGACTCCAGGTTGGCAGAAGTCATGTGTTTTGAGTTTCATATAGGTATAAACATTCATCTACTTTAAAAATACTTTGTTTCTTCTCTTAAAAATATATACGTTAATTTACTAAAAGATATAATTGATCGTATTTTAAAAAATCAGCGTGCATGTCAGTAGTAATATATTGATCGTGATATCTAAATTGAAAAATATTGCACATAATTTTTCAAATAATTGAATGAAGTACAACAAATGAGAACCTCCTTTAATACTTTTTGCCTAATCTGCCATAGAACTTTTCCAAGTGCGCACTACTAGCTTCGAGTAAAAATAAAAATGCACAAAGAAATTGAGCAACGAAAATGCAAATCAAATTTAATTATTAACAAATATCAATTTTCTATTTTTCCTCGATTTAGTACAAAGAATGTAGAATCGAGATGTAATAATACAAAAACTCCAGCAGAAAATTGGAATGATTCTGTTCTCCATTGATTGTTTTTATTTCACAAGAACTTAGGGGTGTCAAAATCAAACCTAATTCGATGATCCGACAATGACTCACTTGAAAAAAATCAGTTTTGGGTTTGGGTCAAATTGGGTCAAACCCAAAAACGACCTGAGAAAAAAAAAAGGTTGAATTGATTTTGGGTCAATTCGTGTGACCCGAAAAAAATAAGTGGTTGACTCAATAACCCAATAAACTTGACACGACCCAACCCAACCCAACCCACCTAAAAATTTCAAATAATTAAAATAAAATATAAATAATATATATTCAAAAATCTAAATTTTGAAATTTCAATTTCAATTTACAAATTTACAAATTACAATAATATTATTAAAAAATAAGTAATAACACTTTTATTTTTTAAATTCAAAGAGGATTGACTAAATCACTAAACACAACTCTCACACTTCCTACTTTAAAAAAAATAGAGAAACCCAACCTTCATTGTCATCTTGCAACAAGTAATTATCAAACATAACCCTTCTTATCTTCTGCTCCAAAAAAATAGAGAAACCCTAGCCTCTTTTGTTGTTGTGCGCTCTCGTCGCACTACTACCATTTTCCATGTGTCTTCTTAATTATTATATCAAATTTTAGATTTTATTGTAAATCTAATTTGTACTCAATTATGATTTTAAAATTTATAAATATAAAAAATAAAATAAATAGATCAAGTTGGGTTGGGTTGGGTTTATCAGGTTGTTGGGTGAGCTGACTAAAAATTAGGTTAACCCGAACTCAATACGAAATTTTGTGGATTAAATTAAGATTGAACCTTTTGGATTTAATATTGAATGGAGTTAAATTTGAATTTGATATTTTTATATTATATTCTTATCTCAACTCAATTCAAATCCACCGAACCTGAACGAATTGACACCCTACAAGAGTGGTTGTGTTTAAACAAAAGTTGATCTCCTTGGGGCCTCTGCCGACCAATGGTCGGGATCGGGAGGAGATCTTCCCTGTTTTAGTCCAATCAGTAAGAGGCTGGTGCAATTTCTTAACTTGATGAGCCTGTTATTTGCAATTGGGCTGCTCGTAGATGGAATTGTTTAGGGCCTCTGTAGCTAACCACTTTTTAGTCAAATAGGGCTTAAGTCAGTCGCTTTTAAATCCAAAAAGATTATCAATAAGGATCCTTTTCACATCAACTGACAAGAATCAAGCCTGAAGCCACATCAGAAAATATTATTCACATTGAACTAATGTGGCATCTACCTTAGTATTTGAGTAGAACACTTCATAAAATGATGTTTTAACCAATGTGGTCAATATTAAGCGCAATTCAAATGTACTTCATCCTTTTGTTGCATTAAATGTTGCATTTCGAAGAATTTGTTGTTGTGATATTTTTGGATAAATAATTTGCAATGCAAATCGTTCCATTTATTTGCAATTATTGTTGTTGTTGTTATTATTATTATTATTATTATTATTATTATTATTATGCAGTTCTTTGTAGTTCAATGATCATAAATGAACTGACTGTGCTGCCCCAGTGCAATTGCACTATTTGTTTACTTCTCTTCCACGAGTCTAGAAAAATATCATCATTGTTTACAAATTCACAGTCCGAGGAGGGAAAAAAAAAAAAAGAAACGTGATATAACTTAGAATAATCGCGGCCAGTTGCTACATAAATATAAATATATATATATATATATATATTAATGTCATCATTATTTTTTGCTTAAACCAAGCAATTAAAGGCCAGAATATATTCTTGTAAATTAGTCTATAACAATTATACTGAATTTGTATCGGATGTCTTAGTATTTCAAATGATGTAATCGATCTTCTGTATAAAAATAAAAAAATAAAAGTAAAAAATCATATATCTTTTGTTTTCAAAATAATAATTGCCCTTTTATTTCCTGAAAAATTTCTGGATATTCTGAAGCTAATCAATACCATATGCTGTATGAGAGGGATGTAAGGGCTTCACATTACTTGTACTGTTGGGAATTAATTAGTTTTTAAGCTCGGACGGTGGGAATATATTAGCTGATAAATATTGGTGCATAGAGGAAGAAATGCAATGCACATTTTTTAAAATATACATATATATATATATATATTATTTTATTACTGTTTTAATATTAAAAAAATTATTAAATTTTATTTTCATCTCAAAAATTCAATAAAAAGATATTAAATTAACAGTTACAGTAAAAAATGTCTCCCTCAAAATATAAATAAATATACCAAAAAATAACTTTCACATTTTTTAATAATTCATTCTCCCAAAATACATAACAATCACGTAATAAAATCACAAAAAAAAAACAAAAAAAAACATAACCAAACCTTCCCCTAATTTTTGTATTCTTATTACCTCATTTACACGCGCAAACAACAATGTTATAATATTTTAATAATCCCCACATAGATAGTATATCGTACGTACGTACGACACACAATTAATTTCTAGCATTGGCTTGACCTTTTTTGATTCATAAATTGAGAAATTCGGTGTGATTTTCTGTTGAAATGCTCGTCGTATAGAGTCAATCCAACCGAAGCAAAACACAATAAATTATCTAGCATGCAACAATGTTTGCGAATAAATGAGACAAACAAGTTTAGTTTACGTGGTTTATCCAAAAGAGAAAAATCCGCTTCATTAGGAAGAAAGGGAGGACAAAATTACTGGTGGCATAAAATTTTGGATGAATAGTTCTATAGATGAAAAGGGTTGCGTTTTTGATTCAAACAGAGGACACGACCTGTTCAACGGACTGTAGGTTTCCCAACTCTTACAAGTAAGTTGGCCAACCATTTGAAGAGAAATGACCAACCACCATGTTGGCAGATTTGAGCAAATGCAGATTCACAGAATTGCAAGCATTTTCTCTTCATTGGAAAATAATGACCTACTTTGCGAAACTTGGTGAACTTGGCATGACTTGGAAATTCATTTGAGCAGTATCTCTGCCAGTACTATAAAGTTGTGATATTTTCACAAGGTCACCAGCCAAAACAAAAAGTTGTTAAAAAATGGAAAGCAACTTTGCCGTATTATTGATGGTTGTAGCCACGACGATGATCTCCCCTTCATCATCATCCTTAGTTACATTCATCTTTGGGGATTCATTGACAGAAGTAGGGAACAACAACTACCTCCAACTCTCCCTTGCGAAATCCAACTATCCCTACTATGGCATCGACTTCACTGGTGGAAAAGCCACTGGAAGATTCACCAACGGGAGGACCATAGGCGACATCATATGTAACAAAAACTCAAATTAAATAATGTTATGTACCTATATTTATCAATCTGTATTTGACATATGCAAAGCTTATATATATTGATCTTGTCAAAAATTTCAGCTGCTAAGCTTGGGATTCCCCCACCGCCTCCATATCTTTCCTTGTCGCCAACTGATGATGCAATCTTGAAAGGGGCGAACTATGCGTCCGGTGGAGCTGGAATTCTCAACGACACAGGGCTTTACTTTGTAAGCAATCTTCTTCTCTCCGGCCAGTTTGATCTGATGTATAATTAAGTAAAGCGGCAACTACTCATCAAGTATCGGCTAATTAAAGTATTCTGCTTTATCTTTGTGATTAACTGCAAAAATAACAGATACAGAGGCTATCATTTGATGATCAGATAAAAAACTTTGAGAAGACAAAGCAATCAATAAAGGCTAAAATAGGAGATGAGGCAGCCAACAAGCTCTGCAATGAAGCAGTCTACTTTATTGGAATAGGTACTTGCTGTCAAGTAAATGGGCCAAATTGATTCTGACTATTCTCTCAAGAAACAAAGCCATGATGAAAATTTTTGGGCCAACAAATTTATTTTTCTGTATTTTCCTTTACTTTTGACAGAAAGCCTAACACTTTTCAATTCCAAAAAACTTTCAGGTAGCAATGACTATGTTAACAATTTTCTACAGCCATTTTTAGCAGATGGCCAACAGTACACACACGATGAGTTTGTCGACCTCCTGATCTCGACCTTGGGCGAACAACTCACGGTAAAACATCAACTACTTCATGACTCACGGCAGATTAATTCAATTTTCATAATAATGTAAACCTGCTTGCCATTCATCAAAATTGCACTTTAATGACCTGTATTCAATTTCTAACTCCAATAGAGGCTTTACCAACTTGGTGCAAGAAAAATGGTGTTACACGGGCTTGGACCACTAGGATGCATTCCCTCCCAAAGAGCGAAATCAAGCCGAGGACAATGCCTAAGCCAAGTCAATCTTTGGGTGCAGCAATTTAACTCCAGAGTACAAAAGTTGATTGCCACCCTAAATGCCCATCTACCATCCTCACAGTTAACATTTGCAGACACTTATCCAGCAGTACTAGATTTAATCGAGAACCCCACCACATACGGTAAGCTTAAATACATATATACAACACATATTTATATAAAAGGAATCAAACACACACATACGCACACTAAAAAAGCAAATATATGAACAAGTTGAGCTGTTATGGTGTTATTTTTCCCCTCCAGGTTTTAAGGTCTCCAACACATCGTGCTGCAATGTAGACACAAAACTAGGAGGGCTTTGTCTGCCTAACTCAAAGTTATGCAGCAACCGTAGCGACTATGTGTTCTGGGATGCTTTTCACCCTTCTGATGCTGCAAATGCTGTGCTTGCACAACACTTCTTTGACACCATATTCTCGAAATCTCCTTCCCCTTCCCCACTGCCTTCGCTTTGATAATTTTGAACAAAGCTCTCCTACTACTCTAGTAATACAATGGAAAAACTAAGTTTTTGTTTACTATCAAAAGATGATTAGTTTGGAATTCCTGGGTAGCTGCAGCCAGTTAATTTTTTAGCAAGATAATGAGACATGCCTTCGAAGTTTAAAGATTCCATAAAATCAGTTAAATCATTACAAGAGACGCTTTGAAAAAGGAGTTATGCTCTTATAAATTTTACTATACAGAGCTCTTATTGATGAAATTTTCTTAAGCGAGTTTGGTGCATAAACCGTATACAATTTTATAGCATCTTGCTTGAGAGGTGCCTACTTTGGGTCGAGGTGTTACCCATATCTAATAGATACAAATTCTGGTTTACATAATAGATACAAAAGCCTTGTACAACTAGTTTCTTAAGTTACTAAAACCAAACAGCACTCAAACTTCGCACACTATAATTTATATATCAAGTCCAACAACCATGTACAACTAGCGATCGCAAAATTATGTACGCTATATATAGATGTGCAAGCGGAACGTCTGTTGTCCATTACTGCCTATCTAGGGAAAATAACCAAGATTATGTGAGAGACGTAAGTTCTAATGGTTTAGGGAGGTGAACAATAAACAGTTTAGATGTAAATACATCAATAAAGAAAAGATAACTAAGATACTTTAAAAGAAATCAAAATAAAGCAAGATACATGTAAAAGCTCGCACGAAGCCAAGTATATCTCATACGTTAATAGAACTGTTACTTAACCCGAATATAGAAATTCAAAAATGAATTAACAATAGAAAGTGAGACAAAAACATATGATATGGAGCTTTGGGGAAGGGCCTCCAACCTTATGATTTCCATATATAAATATGGAAACAAATCTTTTATCCCTATAAATTCTAAGTGTTCAACTTGAATAAAACACACACACTCATATGGCATGATCGACTGCATACCAATCCCACACTTATAGACAGCTAACCTCAAGCTACCTATGAGACAGGATCATTAGTGGGTACTGGTTCTGGAGATTAGCCACTGTCGGTTTATTATGTCAGGTCGTTTTTTCAATCCTAGTCCCAAGCCCAACTTTTCGTGCTGTCCCTCTGGGTTTAAACTTCCCATGGGCTTCCTCAAGGGTTTGATTAATAACTAATTCCAACAGCAAAATCATGTTTTAAAATGACTGGCCATGAAAAAAATTGAACATAAGGCAACTTGACTTATATCACATAACATATTAGTTAGTATGACCATATAAACATTTCAAAATAGTAATAAAACCAGTCTCCAAATTTGGCTAGCAAGATTAAAGGATATAGAACAACCAACATAATGAATTCAAGAAACAACAAGTTAGTCGGTTGATAAAATTGTTTGAATGACAATGCGGAATAAGGAGTTCAAAAAATGGAAAAACAAGCGGTGGGCAAGACCGTTCTAGTGACATTCTAGGAAGACAATATAACTATCCATAGAATCAGCCAGCAAGGTAAAGGAATACAAAAAAGCAAGGTAAACATTAGGATTCAACAAAGTGACTTGAATGTCATGAAAAATATAGTTAAGCCAAAGTACGTAAGAACAAATCGATATTCACAACACATCCATCTTTTTCCCAGCAAAAATAGGGATTGTAACCTCACCTTAGTCTTAGCCCCACACTAGGGGTTCTCTACTGATCAAGGAGGTTCAAACTCTTGTCACCTATTTTCAATAAAACACAAAATAAGTATTAGTTCTATAGTATGAGATTTACTGGCGGTAAGTAATTTACACATCCTAATTGTACTAGTTCACTTGTTCTCTCGATTACCATTCTATCTTGGTCATCGAACTAGAGTACCTAGATATTTGTTGTTTTTCTTGATCACCTAATTTATATTGTCAATTTTACTACACATCTTGCTCGTTCAAGTGATTAAAGGTTTATTACGAACCCAATTTACCATTTCAATATCACTAATTAAACACTTTATCAATTTTGGGCTAATATTTCACTTCCATTACTAGTATTTAAATTAATGTTCTTAGTCTATAAGTAGTCCACATCTGCAAATTTAGTATATTTTTCTATAATAGTCAATTCTTAATTTCAATCTAAATTTATGAATTCTTAAATATGTCAAATAGCTTAACTAATGGTAGTTACCCCCTAATTCACAATCTTAGTCCACATATTATTTTATAATTAGAAATATATCCAATTGTTCTAGTCCAAAATCATAATTCAGTCTAATTAACTTAAATTTACATCGAAAACCAACTTAACAATTTAAATAAATCAAATTAGAAAACATTTAATTGTTCAAATGGGATTTTACCAAATTGACTTAATTTGATGTTAATTCACAATCCAAAACTTTGTTGCATGCATCTAGATCATTGTCTTGAAGATTCTTTATGTTGATCATCGAAGTTGGCAGTAGCAGTGACGGTGGCCTCTGTGCGCCACTGATGCCCACCTACCAGAGTTTGTGCACGGCCACCACTACTCGATGCACCTTGATAAGACAAGTAAAATGCCTAACTAAATTTTTCATTCCGATGCTGTCATGTACACCAATTTATCAAAAAATAGTATAGTACGACCTAACATTGTCATATTGTTTTTCTCTAATTACCCCTCATCCAGTGGTTCGTTCTTGAAATTGAAGATATTAGTGTGTTCCTCTAGCGGATTTTGTTAAGACCCATTACTTAATCTCAAGCTTTAGCTACCGAAATTGAGCTTTCAACCACCATCAAAGCTAGCTCCATTCAACCATCAATTCTTGTCATTTTGCCTGTCGTTTTGAGGAGTTCTTGGTATATAATTGTCCACCATGATGAGATGAATGTGTTAGTCAGATTATTTTAGAGTTTTGGAGTATAGTGTGAGAGTATAGTGGTAAAGGAAGATTGGGTCAACTGTTGAGAATTAGATAAAATGGCAGGTGGATTTTTAGTGTGTTGAACTTTTTAGAATTTTGATTTAGCCTACAAAACTTTTCCACTACTTGCAATTTAGTCTGCCAACTTTTGAGTGCTTTACGTTCACCTCTGGCCTTCCAATTAAAACCTACAACATTCTTAATTCTTGTAATTTCTAACATCACACCAAAGCCCTAATTAATTTTAATTTATTTTATTAAGGCCCATTTCAATTTTTGGTACAATTTTTGGTATTGTTATTATTATTTTAAAATTTTAATATTCTAATTCAATTTGTAAATTTTTGAATTCCAATGAAAATTTCATACTCATGGTTTGGGGTGCTACAATCCTCCCCTTTAAAAGAATCTAGTCCCCAAATTCATGCATGCGGCTAGAAGAACTTCGGGTAATATTATGGCATATATTGTTCTCATTCCCACATTGCCTTGGTCATATGCTGATTTCTTGTAGTGATATGATATACTCTTGTAGTATAAATTTAGTTTTGATGCGAAAGGAATAAATCTAAAAATGGCAACACTAGGGCTATAGAAAGCCTTATTGGTAATATTATGGTTACAAAGATATACCTTCCACCATGTCACCTGTGTTGGGGATATTTCTTCTTGTTAAAGCATAAGCATGAGCTTAAATGCTCGGTCCCACGTTAGTTTCCCATTTCTATTTCCCTTTACTCATAGACACATTTAATGTAGAAGGTTTAGGCCTAGGGCAGCCCTCCATGAGGTGTTGATCACTATCGCACGCTATGCACCTTCATAGTTTTTTCTAACATTTAGATTCCTCATGGTTAGAGCCATCACAAAATCTACAATTCTTTCTTGGCATTCTAGATCGGATCTTGGGTTGCTTTCTTTCTAACTAATTTCTCTACCAGTAGGGACTTTGTGTTTGAGAGCCATCTCTTGTTTGCCTTTTTCTTTTATATTTTGAATTTCTCATAATTCTAACTCCACCAAGTATCTTGCAACAACCTGGTAGTAATTTAAAAGGTCGCATGTAACAAGGGCCTACCTGATCTCCGATTGGATTCCTTCACAAATTTATGCATTTAACGCTCTTCATCTGCTAGTATGTGGATTGTATACTGGATCAATCTATTAAATGTGGCTTCATTCTGCCCATTAATGTAGTCCTCTAGATTAGATCCATAATTCTCATTCATGGGCATGCTTGACAACTTGAGGTGATAATTTCTCTGTGAATTCATGTGTAAAGTTAGCCCAGGTCCATGGAGTTTCTTACATTCGATCTACTATCTTCCACTAATTATATACAAGTCTTTCCAAAAGATATAAGGTATACCTAACCTTTTGCTCATCAAGATAGTGTAGTTTGTCAAATATTTTATCCAGACTCTTTACCTATGCTTCTGCTTTGCGAACGTCGGGTTCACACATAAACTTCAGACGTTGGAGACAGAGGACTTACTCTAGCACCTGATCCTCGGTGAATTTTTCATTGGCCTTAGCCTGGTTCACCTATCCTTGATATTGGTAATACTGCATAAATTGTTGCCACATGGCATATATGGGCGCTACTGGTTGGTTCAAAGAAGGATTTTGCAATACTTTCTCCTTAGGCATTTGCAATTGAGTGTTTAAAGTTTGTCTTTTTGGAATATTCTAAGTATTTGCTCACCTACTTGGTGTTCTCCTTCATTGGCTGAATTGGGCTTGGAATTATGCTTGGGAACCTTTATGTAAAGCCATCCCTGTCCTAGTTCTTAGTTAGATTTTACAATACTTCTTGGCCTGCAAAATCAACTAAGGTCAAACAATTGTACTTAATATCGTTAAATTATTTTCTATTCCCCCTTTTCCCCCCCTTTTTAGTATACATAGATATATAATAAACTAAAGCACAAAAGTTTTTATTTACGTAAGTTACTATTCACTCAACAGGTCACGTAATAAGATTTTTTATGAGCATTTAGTAGTTTATTTACATTGGTATTTACATATTCAAAATTTGTTATGCTATTTATCTGCCTAGCTGGAGGAATAAAATGACTAGGCCTAGGATAACCATCAATTGAACATATACTAAGTTTAATATTTATACAAGTTGGATGGTCTCATAGTTGAGCTACTAAACACATATGCACATAACATACACACTAATCCTTAGTTCTCATTGTCAATAATGCTAAATTGAGCACCCTCATTCTTAGAATCCACGTTCATCTCCTTGAACTTATAATACAATTTCTTACAATTTCATATCTTACAAGCACTCTTCCCATTTCCTCTATTTGTTGTTAAGTTTGCGGTCATATTGATCAACTATCATAATCGACACACAAACTTTCATCTCATTTTTCAATAATGTCTTATAGATTTCATCTCGCGTGCAATTTTCTTCCTTCTAATCTATTATCGTCTTATGGTCATGTGGATCAATTTCACCATCATCATTCTAGCCTTTTTTTTCCCAATATAACCATACCATCTAAACCTTGACCATGTGCATAAGTTAATAGTCATTCATCCCAAAATAATCATTACTTTTTTTCTTTCTAAGATATCCTCCACTTATTAGATTTAACTTCCATGAATGCTGCTTGTCCAATGTTGTAATTTCCAAGATAACTTGTTACTTAGTAATTACATTTCTTCCCAAAATAATCCTCGGCTCATTAAATTCAATCTTTGCAAATATTATTCATATGATACTATAATTTCGAACAATGTCATCCTTTCCAATAACTATAAGATCATATGCCCGATATACTAGAAGTAAGAGGTTATACATTGGTTAGACATTCCAGTCATAACCTTCCATTTCCTTAATGTTGAGTATTGTCCCATAAGTTCATATCCTATTTAGTTCATAAAATCAAACTTAATTATCATTAGACTGATCAATTATGATTCAAAGACTATTCCACATTCACCTAGGTTTTCTATAATCTAGGCTCTGATACCACCTCTACAGCATCTTTCCTGAGAGGTGTCTACTCTAGTTGAGGTGTTACGCATATCTAATCAACAGCCTCATATTAAGATTTAATTCCATAAGGAGCAGCCACTTCAACACGATGAGCTACTAGTAATACATTACTCTTTATATATAACATTTATAATCTAGCATCATAACACGTTATCTAGCAAACTCGAGTTTATATAACAGATATAAAAGCTCTATACAGCTAGTTTCTCAAGTTATCAAAACCAAACAAAACTCAATTTTAGCATATTATAATTTAAGTATCAAACCCAACAACCCTGTACAGCTAGTGTTCTACTCGAAAAGCTATGTACACTAGATACGAATGTGCAAGCAAAACATCCATCGTCTATTACCGCTTATCTAGGGAAAAAAACTAAGATCATGTGAGAGGCGTAAGTCCTAATGACTTAATGAGATGAACAATAAAAAATTTAGATAGAAATACATCACATAAGGAAACGTTAACTAAGATACTTTGAAAGAAATCAAAATAAAGTAAGATATTCGTAAAAGCTTGTACGAGTTCAAGTATATCTCATGTGTTAATAGAACTATTACTGATAGACTCGAATACAAAATTCTAGAAATGAATTAACAATAAAAAATGAGACAAAAACATATCACATGGAGCTAATGGGGAAGGGTCTCCAACCTTATGATTTCTGTAGATAAATATGGAAACAAATCCCTTATCTATCCAAATTTTGAGTGCTAAGCTCGAATAAAACATACACACTCATGTGGCATGGTTGACCTCATGCTGATTCCTAGCACATAGATAGTTAACCTCCAACAACTTGAGGCAAGATCACTAGTGGATGCTAGTTTAGGAGACCAGCTACTATTAGTCTGCTATGCCCAGCCATCTTTCTGATTCTAGTCCTAAGTCCAACTTCCAGTGGCTTTCTTCTGGGTTTAAACTTCCTATGGGCATCCCTAAAAGTTTGATTAACAACTAATTTCAATAGCAAAATCATATTTTGAAACACTGGCCATGAACAAATTTGAACACAAAGCAAACTCAAATCACATGACATATCAGTCGACATGATCATATTAACATCTCAAAATAGTAATAAAATTAGTTTTAGAATTTGGTCAGCAAGGCTAAAGGATACAAAACAACCAACATAATGAATTTAAGAAATAACAAATTAGTTGGTCAATGAGATCATTTGAACAACAATATGGAATAACTAGTTCAAAAAATAGTAAAAAAATCAGTCTACAAGATCGTTCTAATGACCTTCTAGAAAGACAATGTAGCTATCCATGAAATTAGTTGACAAGGCTGAGAAATACAGAAAAACAAGGTAGATGTCAGGATTCAACAAAGAGAATCAAATGTCATGGAAAGTATAGGTAAGCTAAAGTACGTAAGAACAAGTCGATATTCACAAAAGAGACAAATTATACAATTAGTCAAACATTTCAAGTAAGGCTAGATGAATCCATGTTTGTACAAGTCAGGTCTCTATCTAATAATGTAAATCTTGCTGCTTTTACTTTTACCCACCTTGCCTCTTTTAGGTCGCTTGGAAAGATGCTATCTCAAACACCTCATAATAGGGGTAATCGATAATGCAGTGCCATCTCTGATATATATTACTTTAGAGATAAACTAGGTCATGCCTTCCAAGGCTTCTCGATCTTAAGGGTCAAGAGTCAAGAAAGTGATTTATCAACTTTTCATTGCCACTATGGCGTTGGCTACCTTGGTTAACAATCTATATCTAGGTTTTTTTTTCTAGTTTGTGTTAGAGTGAAGCTCTAAGAGATCTAGATTGCTTTTATTTAATGGAGGTTTCTTACCATGCTCTCTTCTTTAGCTTCATACATACGTGCGACTTCATTTATCACCAATGAGGAATCGATGTCAACTTGCAATTGCTGCTATTTAGTTGTAGACACCAGCTTCATCCCAGTGATCAGCACCTCATATTCTGCTTCATTTTTTTAAGTTCAAAAATTAAATCTCATAGCATTCGTACTTGTCATCTTAGGGACTCTCCAAGATTATGCTGACATTACTTCTAGAGTTAATGGGCAACTTGCCTATATATAGGGTATAAGTAAGGGCAAAACTTCCAACATTATCTCTCACACCTTTGACATAAGGTTAGCTAGGACTTAAGCTTTGATGGTTGGTCAAGGGCGATACTCAATCCCATAATAAATCAACTTCACAACTCATTTGATCATCCTTTCAAAAACATGTAGACTACTTAGTATCATCTTTAATGGGTTGTTGGTGAGTACAATGATCTAGTGGGCTTAGTAAGAGTTTTCAAGCAATTGTTAGCATAGTAATGGTCAACTTCTCAATAGGGGAGTATCTTATCTTTATGCCTTATAGGAGCTAGTTGACATAGTAATTTAGCTAATGTTTCCTTTATTACTCTTACATAAAAGCAACACTAACCATGATTTAAGTAGTGGCTAGGTATAGATATAAGTGTTCTCCTGCTAGGCTTCCTTAAGAGTAGAGGTGATGTCAAGTACACATTTAGTTGTTGGGAAGCTCTTTCATAATCTTCAATCCATTCAAAGGCCTTGTTCTTTTATGGTTTTGAAAAAGATGAGTTCATTCTCGATAGATCGGAGATGAAGCTATTCAAAATAGTTAAACATCCTTTTAGCATTTGTACATCAATTATGATCTATGGAGATGGCATTTGGAGCACTATTTTTATCTTCTCTTGTTAACTTCTATCTATTGTCATGAAATAACATATCCAAGGAATTTTTCTCTACTTACATCAAAGGAGAATTTGGCTGGGTTAAATCACATGCTGAATTTCTTAAAAATGGTGAAGTACTTTTCTAAATCATGAAGGTGGTTGCTTTGCTCGTGGCTTTTAATCAACATGCCATCTATGTACACCTCTATATTCTACCTAATCATATCCATGAATATGTAGTTCACTAGCCTTCAGTAAATGGCATCAATGATATGCTTGAGCCCAAAAGGCATTACATTATGGTAGAATATCCTATGTGCAGTTGTGAAACCTTTTTTTTTTTAATCTTCTAGGGCTAGAAAAATCTAACTATAGAATCCACTAATATGTCTATCCTAGGGAGACTTAGGTAGCAGCACCGTATTGACCAGCCACTTAATGTAGTACACCAGTTAGTTGTAATTATCTTCTAATAAGTTGTCCAAATCCTATTTGATTATTTAGTTTTACATGCTGCAAAGTTTCTTTTTTTCTGCTTTGCTGGTTGTGCATCTAGGATCACTCTAGTGTGTTGCATAATTAGTCTAAGGAGATTCTTCATAGGTCCATCATGTTCCGCGTGAAGATGTTGTGAGTTTCCTTTAGGAAGCTCACCAACTCCTCCTCAAAGTCTAGGTGTAAGAGGGCTTGAAGCTTGGTTTTCAATTAGTTGAGTGGTATAATCTCCACCATCTTAAGCTTCTCATTTTCTCAAAATTTAACATCACCTCCTTTTTTCTTTTAGCTATTGGGTCCTAATGGGAGGAATAACTTATTTCAACAATTTGGGTGCTCTATAATCTTCGTACTCCTACTAGCAAGGTGTGTTAAGTTCAATATCGAAGACACATTGAGCGCTACATCAATCGATAGCAATGAGGGCATCTTTAATCAATCATTTTTTGCATTCTCACCCCAGAGCACCATTAGAGGCACCGAAGTCTCAAGATCCTAATCTGGTTTGTATCCTCAACGCTTCTTACTTCATAAGAGAGTTTCCAAAGATGACATCAAGATGATGTTGCATGAAAATAGAGTTGAGGTTCTGTCCAAAAGTCAACAAGTTTTGTTGGGCTTCTATTTCTACAAAACGCTTGCATAAGAGCTTGACTTTTGCAAATAGTTGCTCAGATTTATTTTTGAGTTTGAGAGTTGTTGTTTATATTGATTAGGTCATTGATGGGCTTCAACACAATTAGGATTAGGGTGCCCATCTTGGTATCATAATTAATTGGGCCTACTAGCCCTCTTTGTTGGTTTATTTATTTAATCAAGCCTCTTATTTATTTTTTATTCTTAGAATTTTATTTTTACATCAAAATTCAAGTGACTTTATGATTTTTTTTCTTTTATTAGATTCTTTATATTTGATTAAAAGTATTTCAAATTGCCTTTTAAATTCGCATATTATGGAACTTCTTTGTTCTATTTTAGTAAAGTCCTCCAATTTGCACAAATGGGATGCAATGACCACCAATATGATACATAAGTCTACAGTATAAATGTAAATCCATTGTAAGTAGAAACTCACATATTTAGCCTAAGACATACATAAGCACAAGCTCACATATTAATACTAAAATTTGGTGCTAGATGTTTTATACCTTATTAGACGCATAGGTGATCATTCATACGATTGTTGTTGAGTTAGATTTGCATCAAATTAGTACTATTTGAATTCAAATTTGATATCAAATTTTTGTATCCAAATTCAACATCATATCATATGAAACTTATGCCAATCAATATCACAACTAATAGATATCCAAAATCCATCAAAAAAATCAATATAGTTTTAATTTTGTTCTTTTTGTTATTTTATTTTCTTTTGAATTGTATGAAAAATATTATATTTGCAAAACAATTTTTATCAAATTTGAATTTTTTATAATTTTCTACTATATATTGGCTCAAAAATTAAATTTAAATTCAGAAACTCTTTCTTAACATCTTGTATTAATTCATAAATAAAACATTTTACATTATCACATTCGACATTATCCTACTTATTTTTGAGTTAATACTAAAGGTCAGTGCCACAAAATAGATATTGATATAGATTTTAGATCATTATTTAAGAACTTTATTAGTATCATATATAAATATTACTTCAACAAAAATTTATTTATATTTGGGTTTGAATTTTTAAAAAATCAAATTACATGATTCCATATTCAATCTGCTTAATGCTTATATCATATTAGAGATCTATAATTAGATTTGATTTATTGAATATTTCAAATAGTAGAAAATTATTACCATTTAAACGTAAATCAAATCAAATTTCAATTAAAATCTTATCGATTAACAGCCTAATCAAAATCATTGATTTCAGAGTCCTACTAGTGAAAATTCTTATTCCTTGTTACAGGCACTAGTCATCAGTCCATTTGATTTCAAAATAATTTCAATATGTCCAAAATTTGGAGATTTGTTAGTTATTAAATGCAAATTTCAAACCTTCACGTAACAAATTAGGTTGAGAAGAATCAGAGACCAAACTACTTTCGCTTGGAGATTTTTTTTTTTTTTTGGTCATAGGTTAAAATATTTATTATAAATTCAATTTACATGTGTTATCTTTTTTGCATTGTATTTTCTTTCACAAACAAAAAAAAATTATGTTAACAAATATTGTGGAGCTAAAATAATATTATTAGATATAGTTCTACAAATTTTGAATCAAATGTGTGACGCCTGGTGTTCCAGTACCTTAATTTGGAACCTTTTATCCAAATAAATAGTGGAATTAAAAAATACTTCAAAGTAGGAGGACCAAAAAATGTAATGAAATATCCTATGTCAACCTTTTCAAAATACATGGGCATCGCAATGATCAAGCGGCACATGGATATAGCTCTCAGTCAAATGGCTAAAGTTTTTCCACAGGAGAAAACTAATTGGTCCTCAAAGATTTTAACCCGAAAGAAGAAAAATCACAAAAATTTACCATTCACTTTGAACAGCTTGAAAGGGCTCTCATCTTAACTCTATGGAGACCCACAGAGAAAAAATTCATAAAGCCACCGCTAAGCAAATCTAGAGGAAATGACAAATTCTTCCTCAAGCCTAAAATCAAATCGGAATTTCTAAAACCATTAGTCTCTCTTCGGTGTGGTTAAAGCAAATCCATCATCATTGAGCAATACTAATTATCCATAAAATAAAATAAATAATTAAAAAATAAAAAAAATAAAAAACCTCACAGAATGCCCGAAAAAATTAATAAAGGAAATTTTTTTCGGTAAATCAGAGAGTGTGTAACCTATGAGAAAATATAGGAATCCACTTTAAGAATTGATGTTGTGTGTCCATAAGTACCTTACCAAAATAATTAATTTGGCATCCCTTCGCACTTCCTCTGTTATGTTTTTTCACTAAAATAGAGAAAATCATAGAAGATGCACACTGAATATGGATTATCTCAAAAACGAATAGAAATGAGATGATATACATAAGTAAGAAATGTGGAACTAACAGATAAAGGAAGACCAAAAAACTAAAGAAATGAAAACCGAAAATTTGAAGTCTCTTGGAATTGGTTGTGGTGGGGCTACATTTATATGGGGAAGAAGTTAGGGTTTTATTGGAGGCTTGGAGTTTTTTATTATTGGAGTGTTGGAGTTGGGCCTTTAGGGCTTTGGTTGGCTAGGTCCAAGCAATATTTTCAAAAAATCATTAACTTATTGGTTACAAATTTGGTTAGTTCGATCAATTCAACTATTGATTTGATCGATATGACGCCATAATTATGTCATAATATATTTACTTCTATAAATATATATAATATTTTAATATTAATAAAAAAATAAAAATTTCAATGATATAAGAAAAATATTAAATATTATTTGAAAAAAATTTATTCTTACTCATTCATAAGTTGATTTAAAAAAAAATACTATTTTACAATTAGTCAGCTACGAATGAATAATTTAATTAAAAGAATAATTAATATTAATTTAAGTGGTCATCCGCTTCATGCTTCAAATTCAAGTAAAAATAAATGTTTTCACATTAAATATTCCACATAATTTAAGAGAGGTTAAATAAAAGTAAAATAAAAAATTAGACGTAAGCATCTATATATAACTAGTACTTTATTAATTTTAAGAAAATAAATTTATATTTCAAAAAGCTACACGACCAAAATCTTTAGTCATCATGTTGAACTCATAATTCCTCTTATTATTTTTTATATTTTATATTTTATAGAAAATTTTAATTTTTAAATTTTTTAAAAATAGAAAAATAAGTGAACCTATGGTAAACCAGTCGAACCATCACTGGTTTAACCAATTTTTGATTGGTTTTGGCTAATTTTGACCGATTCAATAGGTCTTTGATTTTAAGCTTGAGTCGGATCAGATTGACCCCTGGTTGCCAGTTCAACCAGTCCTATTGATTGGTTCTATTCGATTTTCAAAATACTAGGTTCAAGCAATTGGATTTGAAATGAAATGGTTTGAACAAAAAATTGGGAAAAATACAATTTTGATTTTAAAAATAGAAGACATTTATAAATCTTGTAAAAAATTTTAAAAGGTAATTTAATCCTATGTTTATCTAATTTTTGTAATTTTAGTTCTTCTATTACATATAAATAGTGTTAAAAGTTATCACAATGAACGTGAATTTATCATTACTATCCTAAATTGAATATTTACGTAGTCTAAATTAAATTCGAATGCAAGCCCTCTAATTAAACTTAGAGAGAATTTTATGAAAATTTTTGGGAGATCTCTACATATTTATTCTCAAAAATAATAAGTGGAGTCCCATAAAAACGAAGGTCCAAGTCCAACTGCAATTGGAGTTAACTCGGCACAAAGGCCCAAAACAAAGTCCCCTTATCCACAACCTACTACACCAAGGAAAAATTAAAGAAGATATCTTTTGCAGGATAAATTCAATTTTGCCCCCCTAAGTTCGCCATTAATTGAATTTACACCCTTGTATTTTAATCAGATTCACATTGTGTAACTAGCCTTTCATCATTTAGTTCAATATTTTCCCACTATCAATTAATCTATTAAATGGTAACATCAAAAAATTGGAGGACAAAATTTGGAGCCTCTTTTAGCTATTTTTTGTCTCTCTCCCTCATGTTAAACCTTTCACAACTCAATTAAAATATTTTCTATGACGAAACCATATGTTCACCTAATTTGAACAAAAAAATATGATTTTTTTTGTCGGTAAAAAATAAATATACATCTGGATGCTATAGAGCTATTATTGTATATGGCCAATAACTATAATAGAATAAAAGTAAAATAGCACATCTTTACGGATTACTTTTTCGATAGAGTAGCAGGAGTTGTAGATGGATGAATTCCTCCCATTCTCATAAAAATGTAAACAATGAAGCTGGAGATTGACCAAAATACCTCTAAGCACTTTTGTAACATAAGATGCGAATTCTCATCATCATATCCTATCAAATACATGGAATGCAATTGGCATCAATCACCATAATATTACATCATTACCTATATTAGAATCACTACAGAATCAATAAAAGTTGAACTTAGAAACATAAAAGAAAGTTCAAAGTTTTGTTTTGATAACACAAAAGGTCGGGTGGAGTATTTAACATTGCAGATGATCCAAATTATAGGAGAGAGGTAAAAGAGTATTTAGGTCTTATGTCAACAAGGAATAACTTAATGTTGAGATAAAATTAGTTGCAAAATTCACAAAGTTCATCAAATACTATTAGAATTTGACATAGTTATCGAGAGACCAAGATTGACTAGAATTATGACTCTTTCTTGTATTAGTTTTCCAGTTTCTAGTGAAGCAGTCAAGTAGTTTTCTATTACAAATAGAGGTATTTATTTGATTACTTGAAGTGCATACTTGTAGAACTTATAATACTCATGGGATAATTATTGTGAGTACAAATAGGGTAATACAAAGGGGAATAGTGAGTATTTCTCTGGTAGTATGAGATTGGTTATACAAGGTTTTTTTTTTTTTTTTTGTCTTGATTTTGAGTATGTCAAGTTCAAAAAGTTATTTTGTACTAGTGAAATTCTTTCATGGTGGAAGAAGAAAACTCCCGTAGAGGTAGGCAAAATTTGTCGAACTACATAAATATATGTCTGTTTTATTTTTCTATTTGTTGAGTATTATTTTTATTATCAACTTAGTGGGCATCATTTTTGGATTCCTGATAAATTACATTTGGTGCCTAAATTGTTTTCATTGTGCTCCAACAAATTGGTATAAGAGTTTTTGGTTAGGGCTACAAGTTCAGATTTAATTTTTGGGGATGGTAGTATCATTAGCAAATTACTTCACAATTCAAAAACTTGATGGCAAAGGAAATTTCTCTCTTTGGCAAGGAATGGTGGAGGATCTCCTAATTCAATGAGGCCTAGCAAAAGTGTTGAAGAGAAGATAGGAGAAGCCAATAGATATGAAGGATTTACAGCGGAAAGATTTGACTTTGTATTGCAGACAACATTATCATTAATGTTGTGGAGATGAATAGATTTTAGATTCTGGATGCGTAATGCATGTTTGCTCGATGGAGAATTTTTTTTATTCACTTCAATCATGGAAGACAAGTAATTTATCTTTGTGTGATGATTCTACTTAGAGAGTCATTGGTGTTAGACTGGTGAAAATCAAAATAGTTGTTGGAGTGGCTCATACTTTAGGTGGTGTGACCTATGTCCTAAAGACATAAAAAAACTATTTTTCTTGAGCTAGTTCGATTTCAAGGGTTGTGAATATTCACTGGAGGTGGAGTCCTGAAAGTCACACATTATGCTGTCTATGTGCATTAG
This sequence comes from Jacaranda copaia, assembly GCA_014898725.1. Taxonomy (NCBI): domain Eukaryota; kingdom Viridiplantae; phylum Streptophyta; class Magnoliopsida; order Lamiales; family Bignoniaceae; genus Jacaranda; species Jacaranda copaia. The sequence goes on from JACGDI010005764.1 coordinate 109,525, forward strand.
CTGGATGAGTTAGTTGGTGCCAAAAACTTACTAATTTAGCACATGTACTGGTATCTTTGAAGGCCAATAGAATTTGGTTTGTGATTAAGTCATGAACAATTATTGAGATAAGAAACCTTGTCAAGGTGGAGATTATTAGGATTTGACTCAATTATCGAGAAATATTGGATTATAAATAAAGGTATTTATTTGAGATTTAATCTAAATTGGTATAAGAGCTTATGATTAAATCTAATGGAAAACTAAATTGGTATCAGAGCTTACGATTAGGGCTATAAGTTGAGATATAATTTTTTGGGGATGGGCATTATTATTAGCAAATTACTTTATGATTCAAGAACTTGATGGCAAAAGGAATTTTACTCCTTAGCAAGAAACAGTAGAGGTTCTCCTAATCCAACAACACCTAGCAGTAGCGTTGAAGAAAAGGTAGAAGGAGCTGACATATATGAAGGATTTATTGTGGAAGGATTTGACTTTATATTATGGACAACATTATCATTAATGTTGTGGAGATGATTGGATTTTGGATTTTGAATGCATGATGCATGTTTGCTTCATGGAGGATTTTTCAATTAAATCATAAAGAAAAATAGTGGATGAGTCTTTCATGTATTAGGTTTCCTAGTTCTATGTGATGTAGTCAAGTAGTTTTCCATTATAAATAGAGGTATTTATTTGATTACTTGAAGAGCATACTTGTGGAACTCAGAATAGTCATGGGGTAGTTATTATGAGTACGAGTAGAGCAATATAAAAGGGAGGGGTGAGTATTTCTTTGGTAATATGAGAGTGGTTATACTGGTTTTTTTTGTCTTGAGTTTGAGTATTTCAAGTTCAAGAAGTTATCTTGTATTGATGAAATTCTCTCATAGTGGAAGAAAGAAAAGTCCCATAAAGGTAGGTAGAACTTGCCAAACCACGTAAATCTATATCTGTTTTATTTTTCTATATGTTGGGTATTATTTTTGTCATCAACTTTGTGAGTGTCATTTCTAGATTCTTGATAAATTAAATTTTGTGCCCAAATTTCTTCTGTTGTGCTCCAATAAATTGGTATCAGAGCTTCTGATTAGGGCTATAAGTTGAGATTTAATTTTTTGGGGATGGGTAGTATTATTAGCAAATTACTTTATGATTCAAGAACTTGATGGCAAAGGGAATTTTACTTGGTAGCAAGAAACAGTGGAGGTTCTCCTAATCCAACAAGGCCTAGCAATAGCATTGAAGGAAAGGTACAAGGAGCCAACATATATGAAGGATTTATAGTGGAAAGATTTGACTTTATATTATGGACAACATTATCATTAATGTTGTGTAGATGATTGAATTTTAGATTCTGAATGTGTGATGCATGTTTGCTCCATGGAGGATTTTTTTGATTCACTTCAATCAAGGAAGATAAGTAATTTATTTTTGTGTGATGGTTCTACTTGAAGAGTCATTTGTGTTGGAATGGTGAAAATCAAAATAGTTGTTAACATAGTTCATACTTTAGGTAGTGTGACCTCTGTACTAAAGAAGTGGAAGAATCTAATTTCCTTGAACTAGTTGGATTCTAAGGGCTGTAGATATTCACTGGAGGTAAAGTCCTGAAAGTCACAGATTAGGCTATATATGTGCATTGGTTGGGACAAGTTAGTTGGCGCCAAGACCTTATTAATTTAGCATGTGCAGTGGTATCTTTGAAGGCCAATGGAATTTGATTTGTGATTAAGTCGTGAACAATTGCTGAGATGAGAAATCTTGTTAAGGTGGAGATTGTTGGGATTTAACTTGGTTATCGAGAGGCCAAGTTTGACTAAAATTATGACTCCGTCTTGTATTAGGTTTTCTAGTTCTAAATGAAGTAGTCAAATAGTTTTTCATTATAAATAGAGGTATTTATTGGATTACTTGAAAAGCATACTCGTGCAACTAATAATACTTATAGAGCAGTTATTGTGAGTACAAGTGGAGTAATACAAAAGGGAAGATTGAGCATTTCTTTGGTATGTGAGTGTGGTTATATAAAGAGTTTTTTTATCTTAAGTTTGAATATGTCAAGTTCAAGAAGTTATTTTGTACTAGTGAAATTCTCTCATAGTGGAAGGAAAAAGACTCATGTGGAGATAGACAAAACTTGTTGAATCACGTAAATTTGTGTCTGTTTTATTTTTCTATATGTTGGAATTTTGTCGTCAACTTTGTGAGTGTCATTGCTGGATTCCTGATAAATTAAATCTTTTGCTTAAATTGCTTCCATTGTGCTCTAATAGATACCAAGCTAGATTTTTTTTTGCAAAAGTGGTGTGTGAACTAGGTCAAATGATCTATCTATGTCTGGAAACATATCTTTTGAAGTAAATTTATCAAAGGGGAGAAGTAACTCCAAAGAAAATCATTGGTATATCTTATATCAAGTGGTGAATTAAAACAACAAGTTCCAAAACCTTATTAAGTATTATACAAACCAAAGAAAGTAATACGCCCATTGATAAAGTCTACCTTTAACACCCTCTTCTATATCATCTATGTTGAAGATAGGAATGGTTGATTTAGGTCTTTTCGCTGCTTGCTTCTTATCAATGTACCTCTTATTAGCAATTCTTCCATTTTTCCTTGAACTACAACTTTTGACAATAATATTTGGTTGCAGATTTTCTTCCTAGATCATATCATACAAAGCTTGCCTATTGTTACAATGATGAACACAACTAGAAAGGAACTAGAATATTCTAGAGGAAATGTAGCAAGAAGGATGGAGTGTTGTATAGCTAAACATGAATAACAAAGTGTGTTGATTAATAGGAATTGCTTTATAGTACATATATACATATATATGTATATATAATAGGGGAGCTCAACTATTATGTAGATATGGCTAACTAGTCCCTAACTAATTCTAATAACTAATTAGCTAACTCACTAACTTTGATAATTAGCTAACATGAAACCTTAACTAATCTAATTACATGAAGTTTACGTGCATGGAAGCTATAAGTCTGATACTTATTAAAGTAACTGTTAGTCTCCACATAAACAGGATCTTGAAGGGTCTATCCAACCCCGTCAATTTGATTTATAGTGAGGAACATTTGGCATTATTCATGCATAGATCAAAGAGAAAACATTAATTAAAGTTCTCAAAGCTACAAAACATCAAGGGGCACCTGTATCGAAAAAAATAGTATTGCAGTTAGCATATCTATTGTGCAGGTCAATACCATTAAAACGATGTGGGAATGACACATCGCAAGCCTTTTTTCCAAGAACAAGATCAAAGTTAGTGGATGAAAATGTTATTAGGTATGCTAATGGATTCATTGATAATGGGACAACATTGACCTAAATTATGGAAGGTTGGTGACAAAATGTGAAACTACTTAAAACAAGGGACATAAATTGATAGCACAACCTCTAAAAATATATTTTAGAGCTAAAAGAGGATCTATCTTTTGCAAAATTGGCTTTTACGCTTTCTGATTCCTCATTTCCTTTAGTTTCCTAGTAAGTTGCTCAATTGGATCCTTCTCTTTGAGTGTTATATTTCCTCCATATAACAACCTCCCAATGAGAGTTAATGCATCTACTAATCCACTTCCTTTGATTTTGTCTATGCTTGCGAGTCTAGCTTTACACTTCCTTTGGCAAATTTTCTAAGTTGGCATCTTATCCCTATCTAGCTCTTTAGCCTTGGCATGCCAAGGCGTTATTTCTATAGAGGTTTTTCTTGGAAGAGCTATCTAAGAAGTAGATGTGGTGCTTTTTCAGCTTATAATATGATCATTTATTTTCCTAATACGTCCCCATCACCTACAAATGGGCTTTTTTGTTAATTGAATGATTGGGGAATGCAAGAGTTGGAGGATTAACTGCGAGTAAAGGATTTGTGGGCATCTTGCAATTAGTAGGTCAAAACGAAGATGAAGGGGTGTGTATGTCTGCAGTTCTTATCTCTTTGTGGCATATCCTCCATAACTCTTGCTTTGTGATATGAATTACTAATAGTTCTTATCTCAAATCCTAGCATTCCTGCAGACAATGCAAATTGATTTTGGGTCGATAATTAGGTTGAATTCAGAGCAATCTATTTGTACACTCCTGATCATAGGACCAATGCAAATGATAGGATTAGGACTTGAAACATAGAGCAAGGTAAAAAAAAAAAAATTAGATGGGCCCCAACTATAATTGATTCATGTTTGAATCAAACACCAAGGTTGCGATTGGTATATTGACATATAATCATGTATAATAACAATGAAGAAAAAATGCACCAAATTAATATGAAGGAATAATTACATTAAAACCCCCAATCTATGGTCCTCGTTGCACATTGCCCCCCAACCGTTGTTGATGTACAATTTCACCCCCTGAACTAATGAAAATATTCACCAATACCACATTTGCATTGTTCTGATGGGATGTAATCAATAAGTATTGGACACATGGGTTGAATGCAACGAAATATTCTTGTTAGATTCCACTGGAATAGTGCAAAATGTGGTGTTGTTGAATATTTTAATTAGTTCAAGGGTGAAATTGCACATCAACAATGATTAAGGGGCAATGTGCAATGAAGATCATAGATTAGGGGGG
>JACGDI010005764.1:114115-223530 GCA_014898725.1 Jacaranda copaia
GGGGGAGGTTAATGCAATTAACCCTAATATGAATAAAGGGTATTTATAGGGGAGACATTGTCCTTGACTTGTCACATCAAGGATGTACAAATGCATAGGATGATCTAATGCATCCCTATAAAATAGACACAATTTCAAGTCAGATAATGGATCAATAGGTGGGCCCTGAAACCCAAACAAAAAAGCACGGATCTTTGGATTGTTTTGGTATTTTCAGTTATTGTAGTGGCACAAGTGTCCTTGAAGGCCTTCTCAATGTCAAAAACTTTTGGGGGGTTCGACATCAAATGCAATTATAGTATCATACAATATTTATATTTTTTCATCATTCGTTCATGAAATTTAAGTTGTGCCCACTTTTGCTCGCATTCAGTTCATATTAAAATTTAAACACTTTAATTTCAATTAAGCTTAGGTAAACTATAAATTAATATTAAGCTCCATTTTAAAATTTTTAAATGTGAACTGAGTGATAACGTGATAAGATAGTTGTAATTATTGAGTAAATAATAGTCTCAGCAAGTCATGCTTCTGTTGTAGAAGAAGCCCAGAAGATGATTGGAATGACTGGAGGTCGCTAAAAAATGTTGTTCTCTGATTGGAATGGGCCTCAAATTGAAATAACCAATGAAGACCCAACCAATTTTGCAATTTCATTCTCACATGCAATAGATAGAACTTTCATGGGGAGCAGCCTCGCTCGAAAAGAAAGGTAAAATGTACGTAAACGCATGCTTATAAATATGAAGTGCAGATATTCATAAAAAATCAAAAGTTAAATGTTCTTTTGGAAATTTTTTCTTGAAGCTAATACTGTAACCACATGTAATTTATCATGTTTTAGTTACTCAAGCTTCTTTTTTGTAATTTGTGTTGGTTAATATTTCTATAAATTGTTGACTTTTTTCAGTATATTTATTCCATACATGAAGCACCTACCCACTTTTGGTATGTTTTGGGGTAGTTTTTCTAAAATACCCTCATCATTTATTTATTTTTTTAATTCTCATAACTACTTAGGTAGTTACCTTTTCTCTTTTTTAATATTTTTTTTCTCCAATTTTTTATTTTATTTTATTTTTCTTCTCATTTTTTTTGTCATTATTATTTAAATAAATGCATTAAAAATATTGAAAATTATAGAAACATTTAAAAAAATAAATAAATAAATAAATATTTTTGAAATTTTAACACCCGCATTGAATGTGCCAAATTACTAGTATATAGACAGCGTGATTGCATGCTTGGTTAAATATCTAGTAGGTTGACAAATATATAGACTTGGCAATTGGCATTCCATTTTCCTTACGAATTGTTTTGGACTATTTAGAGGCATGATTTTATTTTATTTTTGTTGTTGTTGTTTTTCATTTGCTTTCCTCCAAATTAAAGGCTTCTTCAAGAGTTCAGAATTTTCAATTCATAGTTAATTAATTAATAGCCTCAACATTTGCAAATGATCTATGGATGTTTACTAAGTATGGATATTTATTTGGAGCATGGGTCAAAATTGGGTCCAATTTATTTGGACTGTGGGCCAATATTGGATCTAAATTATAATAATTATCATCATCTCATAATCGTTATTATTAATTATAATAATATCATGAATTAAATTAAATATAATTTTAAGTAATGCATTGTTGTTGTCATATGAAATTATTATCATGATATTACAATTGTTACAGTTAATAAAATTTTTGACTTGGGAAGTTTATATACATATACATATTGATCAAGTTAAAAAGGAAAAAAGAAAAAGAAACACTCAAACAACTCTCGTTCAAATTGATTGACTCATCTCATACCTATAAAATAAAACCAAGAAAAAAAAAATTAGATTAGATTACTCATTTAGTTGATTGTTTTTTTTCCTTTTTGATTTTTTGTCATGTACTAAACTGAACAAAAGAGTATATTTGAAAAAGAGATGACATACAAAAGAAGTTGTCAAGCTATTATTATAGAATGGAATGCTAATAAATTTTTAATATAATTAAATAGAAGAAGTTTATAAAACCTTAATTTATATATTGCAACAATAAGAATTATTGATTAAATTGAGTGTGCTTGCCGAGGTTGTCTACTCCAGCACCGCACTTGAAAGAACTTCCTTTTTCAAGACTTGAATTCGTATACGAACTTTGTTAAAGTTTGAGCACAAAGCTATATATATGTCACTTGGATCGAATTTATTTTTCAAGATTAATAGTCAATTCAAAGCAAATGTGACATTAGTAGAAAAAATAAGTCAAAATATAAAACTTGCCATTAGTAATATATATTAATAACTACCAATAATTTTTATTATATCATTAATAATGTTTTTTAATTGAAAATAAATTTTATTTTATCATAGCATAGTTTAATAGTAATAAGAATTAGTGTTTAAGTTGTCACTATTAACAATTAGTAATATATATATATATATATATAATGTTATCTTAATGATAGTAAAAATTGTACTATAATGAATCTGTCAAAATATTTTTATTATCATTAAGTTGTTACTATAACTATATCACTAATTGAAAATATATAATAACAATTCAATAGAATTTTTGTCACTGTTAACTTTGCAAATTATTATTGGGACAATTGTTTTTTTTTATTGTCATTTAATAGATACAATCAATGATAACTTTTACATTATTACCTACTATTTTATCACTAATTTTTCTTGTAGTGGGTGGTACTTTTTATCCTATAAATAAAGAAAAACACCCCCAAAAAAAATTATTGAAGTAGTGTACTCCATGTTCTAGGAATTAAATTATTTTCAATAAATGACTGTAATAAATAAATGCTGGGATTGTGAACAAATAACATATATTTATTACTTTATTCTTGATACTTGGAGTAAATATAAATATATATATATATATATATATATATATAGTTAGGACTTTATTTCTTTAGTATTATCCTATAATTCAAGCATGAGGGTTGAATTCGTTTTTGGGTTTTGACCACATGAAACTTAATTAATATTGATATGATGTGCAACACATATATAGTATACAATATTATTTATTTGTTTATTTGTAACATCGATATTTTAAATTTTATAAAAAATTAAAATAAAATAAATATAGGTCTTAATTTCGACAAAATACTTTTAAATTAAAGAATTGAGTCATAATCAAATTGCTAATTAGATCAGTTAAAGCTTGGGCATAAATATTAAAAGTCAAAGGACAGAATATTAACTAAATTTAGGATCCAATCACGCTGAATCAAAAATATTAAGGGGTCAATGTAAGCGAATTAAAAGTTTAAGAACTTCAAAATAATTAAAATAGGACTATGTCCATAATTAAAGATGCTTGGGCTCAAAGTGCAATAAATAAAACTTTTAAGGATTGAATTCAAAGTTATTGGGTTCAAATTCTAAGGCAATTAAAAGCTCCAGGTACACTTGAAGGCAGTCGAAAACTTGAAGGACTTAATTGAAGGCAGTCAAAAAACTCTTGGGGTCAAATTGAGAAGGCTGAAAAATGCATTTATATACATAAATTAAGGACTAAATTTATCAAAATCTCAAAAACTACCCAACTCTTACTCAACGTGCAAATAGCCAAAAATTGACTGTAAAACCAACAACCAACACCATAGCTAGCTCCCTCTTAGTTCATCGAGCAAAAGTATACCAAAAACACCAAGAAATAACTAAGGAATTTTTGAAATAATGAAAAATAATGGTGACTGGCAGCGAGTGTGGTGGTTCTTTAGCATACGATAGCGGTTGCAAGGTGGGCTTTAGGAGATTTTGACCAGAATGAAAATTTTGATTAGAATTGAATAGGTAGGTAGTTGGTGGTGTCAATTTGTTGGAACGACGGCAATGGTAGGGTACTTGGAGTTGGTGCTAAGGCAGTGCTGTGATTAGTCTATTCAATTGGCAGACATAATGGTGGCGACTGACAAAATTCGTCTAGGGGTTTTAGTTGAAGCATCATGGGCAAAATGTTGGTGGTGTCAATTAGGTGAGAACACTAATGGTGGCAGTGTAATTAGAAAGGGGTTGTTAATGGCAGTGGGCTAGGGTATTACAGTGGTTGACAGCCAAATAGGTTGGTGAAACAACAATGAAATCATAAATTGAGTAGGGCGTTTTGATAGGCTCGGTGAGATGCACAGAATGGTGGGGTAGTTCTCATCTTTGGCTATGGTGGATGGTGGTAGACGACAGTGATGCAGCGGCACTTCAGCGACTCTTAGATAGTTTGCTTGGAATCTAATTCCAAACATGATACGGCTTGTTTTGGGTTGTGATTCGGACTTTTGTTTGTTGAAATGGGGTAAATTTCATACTGAACATTAATTCAGTTGATTTTCATGATTCTAAGTTAAATATTCGATTAAATCATAAGCATTAACTTATAATTCGATTTGAGTGGAGTATTAATTCTGTGAAAGTTGAGTTAGAAATTAAGTGTAAGATCTAAGTGTAATAGTTCAAGATTTAGAAAAAACTTAATCGATGGGTAACCTAGTTTGTTTGTATTAGCTTGGGGATTTGTTTAGGAAATAAGGATGCCAACAATCCAAATGACTAAGGAAACCCCTCTGCATTTATTAGGTGTGTTTATACTAGAATTTTTTGTTGGGTAAAAAATATATGTATTTGTTATTTTATATCCTTGTTGCTTGATCCTGTTGGTGTTCAGATTCAATAGTTGTTGTTTGATCATTCTATGCGATTCCTTGACTCTTATGTTTATTCTGATAGTCTATTTGAACTATTCTTGTTAATAGTATATCCTTGTTGCTTGTTACCTAATCCTTTCTATGACATGGATTTCCATCTTACGTAAATATATATGTGTAAATATATCATTATTGTTCATTCCTTGGTTCATTGAAAAATGTCTTTCACCTATGCCATATGATCTTCGATTCTTGTATTTCTCTTGACAGTCTAATTGGACTTCTCTTCTTCTATGCCCATGATTCTTAAGCCATTGCCATTTGAATTTCCTAACTATCTTGAGATGTTAAATTCCTAAACCAAATATCATGTTTACCCAAGTTTTTAAAAAATAAACAATTTGTGAGATTTCACCACACATCGCCCTTTACACTAAGTGTGGTTCCTGATTGATTATAACATATGTTATTTTACTTGAAATTGGTGATTATGTTGGGAAAATTGAAAATGAATTTTGAAATTTATTTTCTATTATTGCCATGATTATCGCCTTGGTATATGCTTGATATTGACTAATTGATTGTTCGTTTATCATAGCACGTCAATATGTTTATTATACTGCTATAGACTTTTTGCTGCTATTAGCTGGGCATATTATTACTATGTATCTCCACATTTGCACCGTTACAAGCATGTCATATTATTACCATGGATATATAGGTCTGTTGATACCTTTGTAGGTGGGTCCTAGGATTGGTACCAAAAGACAACTAGACAGAACGGACTAATGGTAACTGGTCTCTAGCCGATACCCTATTATTGTTATCTTATCTCATAGCCAGTTGGAGGTAATTATCTATGAGCAGGATAAGGCATGTAGCTAGCCACATCGATATCTATTTACTGTTTTGAGTTGATCACTCAAGGACTTGGAGGAAAGGGTTTTATGTGTTTTTAAAAGTAAAGTGATAAGGTAAGAGAACCAACAACAGTAGGTTTTGCAAAAATGTTATTGATATATTATATATTTATTCATCTGTCTAGCTAGTTGTATTTCTTTCCTTGCGTTATGCCACATATAACTGCTATGCTCATGACTATTTTCTATTGACTCAATACTCATTGACTTGTTATAACTTTGTATACATGTGTTACTTCTCGGTTAATCACTCATTGAGTCATTAGAACTTATAGTTTTTGTGTTGTTTTCTTTCATTCTTTACCCTAAATAATAAGGAGTGATGAAGATAGACTAGACCACATGACATGAGAGGTAATAGACCTCATAAATATATACTTGTACAAATCGTGGACTGTTGAGTTATTGATATAGATATGATAGGTAGGTTTTTAAAATGTTAAGTGTAATCTATGATATTTTGGTATCAAGTGTTGATGTTTGTCACTTGTGGAAATTGAATATTATGGGTTTTGAAATGATTCATTTTTTTATTATATAGATAGTTTTGAGTGACACCTCGGCTGAGTAGGCACCTCCCAACCGAGGCACTACAGTATTTATTTTTTATCATTCATGAATCAAACTTAACTTTAGCCTTATATTTGTTCAACTTCACTTTAAATTAAAATTTAAGTGCCATAATTGAATTAATTTAGTTTAATAAATTCATAATAAGCTCAATTTTTGAAACTTTCAAATGTAAATTGAGCCCTAACATAATTTATAAGTGGTAAAATCGTTGTAACTATTGACAAAATAATATCTTAGCATGCAAATGATGCTTCTATAGAGCTAAAAGAAGCCTAGAAGCTCTTGTTGGAATTTTTGTACTAACTTCACATTTTGGAGTACAGACCAATGAACCCTAATCAGTTTTGCAACAAGAGAAACTGTGCCACGTGCTTACAATATTTCTACAAATTATATATAACAAGTAATCAGAAAAAATAAAATTTCCTTAGCTTTAGTTATAAGGGAAAAAAAATCCTTTATTGGAGATAGGAAAAATATATTGTTCACACAAATTTCGTGTCTGAAAAAAATTACAAGACAAGAAAAATATGGACAAATTCAATATATAATTTAAATAAAAGTGTTACAATCTCTAAAAATATCTCCGTAATGGAAGATTAATTCCTCTTATTCTTCTCCTTGAGATTTGATTTAAAGGCTTGATGCTTGTTCTTGAATCAAATGTACAATTCCCTCCTGGATTTGCAGATGAAATCACAAACTTTCTTGAAATCAAGTGTTTATTTTGATATCGAGGTCTTCAGAATTTGGTTGCTTTTGAAGAAGATGTAGAACCTTTGTAGTTGCAGCACTTTTTCGGCGCAAGAGCTTGGACTTGAGAGCTTTATGCTTGAATTTATTGGTGAATTTTCTTGATGTTTGGCAAGCCTCCTAGCACCCCTTTTTATAGGCACAAATTCGGATTTGATGACTTGAAACTTGAGTCTTCCCTTGAGCTTGAATATCACTTGAGATGGACTTAATTAATTAATGGGCTTTATTTATTTTGACCTATTTAAATAATTCCAAAATAAATAAAAATTTTGTAATTTATTTCGGATTGGCCAATTTAACAAAGCCCAAATTTATTATGAACTTTAATTTGAAACTCAATTTAATAATCAATTTAATTGGGTTATTAAATGGTAATTTATCCCAATAAAATTTTAATTCCAACAAATGCCCCCACTTCAAAACTCAATGAACAACATGCCAAGTAGAAATGTGAGATGAGATTTGAAGCAATTATCACAAAATTAGGGACATGACATGATTAACTAAAAATGGAGGCTTTGAGCATAAACTTGGAAAGATGACCCATTTACAAGGTGACTTTGCATGTACACACAGTAGCTAGTAGCTTGGAGCTTTGTTTTTTCTCATCTTTTCAAAATAATGAAGGCCCACCAGATTACCATAAAGCTTTAATGGGCTAAGAGAAAACATGCAATTGAAAGACCAAATTCCATTGCGCTTGTACACAAACACCTTTTGTTTCTTTTTCAGCGACTTTTTTTTTTATCATCTCCATTTTTTTTTAAAGAAGAAGCTTGGTCCCCACATATTGAGTCTCAATGCTAGAACAAAAAAACACCATCTAAATTTAATATCAAAGAAATAGTTGCAAGAGTTTCCTTTGCAATTACGTCTTTCCTTCAAGAAATTAATCATCAAGCTTTTTTTCTCTCTTTCCAAATTTTGAATGCAAAATCTACATAATCTCATACTCATTAGAAGAATCTCCTTCTGGCATATTGGAAGCCTTGTGTTATTTCAGAAAAGAAAAAGAAAAAAGTCTCCAGTTTGCTCTTTCCATCTTGAAATAAAATAGACAATGAGCCTTCGGGTGTATAATCATGGAAATCGAAGATCCAACTTCCATCATTATATTTGTCTTCTTCTCCAAGCTTTCAAAGGAAGGAAATTAACCAATTTTATTCTTACATTAGCACCTATATAAGTGACTTGAAGTCCATTTTTCAAGGAAATATAGGGTGGATGAGCAAAGGCATACACAAGTTTCTTTGTGGTTGCAGGTTTTTTTTTTTTTTTTTGGCTAAACAATCTATTGTTGTTGAATAGCAAGTTGAGTAGAGGTATATTTTTTGTTGCTCTTCTGGTTTGTTCTTGTTGAGAATGGGTAAGTTTATTGCTTTATACTTTGTACGTGCATCCTTCAAGCTCACGCACACTACATGCTTGATATATTGACAAACCTAATAGCCTTATTTTGCACTACATTGGACTTTAACGAAAACTTATCTTTTGACAATTTTCTGATCTTCCCTCCACTTTTCTTGATCAAAACCCAACATAAATGGTTGATAATTTGTTATTAGTAGCAGTTACTTAACTTGAGAGGTCACTCACTTCCTTCAGAAAAATTTGAGAATCTCTTCTCATATTTTACCATTTTTTGTGTAAATGGTAGAGAAAATTATGAAGATAGTCATTGAGGACCATAGTGAACCAACCCCAAGCATCGTGATTCAAGGTGACAAAAACTTCTCCAAGGCCAAAAGTACTACTTTGTGTGTGTATGAAGTAGTCGTGGATGCTCAATCCTTTAAGGCTTGATCAAACCACTTCATGCATATTGTTCAATGGTCCGAGGAGACAACCAAGGAGACAATTGACCAGTGTTTTGGTGCTTCTGCTCATTCCAATGTCTTGCTGTTGAAATCATCACTTTATGACATTGCAGCCATGCATGCAAAACTCTCACTTTTGAACCACTATCTCAACATCAATAAAGGCTCATGGAGAATTCCATCATCCAAGTTTGGCAAGGTATCCTTTCACACTAGCTATTAGGAGTGGGCAGAGGATGTGCTAGGCCATCATGCAGACACCCTTCATTGATCAAAGATCTATGCAACTGTTCATGCCTCCCTTTTCATATACGTTTGCTACAAGAGTATCCTCCAAGCATTTCTTGAGCTGTGGTGCCTTTCTATAAACACACTACACACTGCTATAGGAGAGTTGTCAATCTCTTTATGGGATCTTCATGGACTTTATAGATTGTCGATATGTGGAGATTTCTATGATGAAGTTGTTTCATCTGCCAAGGAGTTGCTTGTTGCCAATGCTTGCCAACCATTTTTGCCATAAAGTTGCAAGTATCTATTTGTAGCATACCATATGCTTTAGAAGGACTTCAATGGTGTATTTTTTTCTAACTGGATTGGATTTTAGTTCAAAAGCTTGTCTAGATATGCCTAACTGCCATCAAGGTCATTCAGAAAGAGACCTGTCAAGCCAAAGTTATCTCATAATCCTTGTGGGAACATCAATGTATCTCTTTTATCACGCACTAAGGAGTATAATAAGCCCTTTTTAATGCTCAAGATTGAAGAGGATATCATGGATGAAACTTATTTAGCTGTTTTCCTTTCATGTTGGTTATATAGCTTTGCATTACTATATCACAAAGTTGATAAGGTATATGTTTTTGTTTTCAAAGTTTCAAGTAAAATGACTCATGGAAATTGGTTTTCTCTAGCAGCCTCTATATTGGCAAGCATTTACTGTGGTTTGAGAGTGATATTTGCTTCAAAGAGTTTGAGTGAGTCCACTGCTACCTTTCCTATTCACTATATGTATAGCTGGATTGGGTGCTATCTTTAAACACATTTTCCAACCAAACTTGAATTAACTGGAGCTTAAATGGTGAAATATACAGGAGTGAATATGGCCAAACACTTTGAACTTGTTGAGGTATGCGAGTTATTTCACAACATTAATCCCTAAAAGCTTCAAAACTTGCGCACACAAGGACAAACCTCAGTGACAGATGATGCGGGCATATCCAGTACCTACAAAGATCGTTTTGTGGCTCTACAGTCTAGCTACTGAACATGCCGGAGTGGGGCAATATGCATTGTTGAAGCTATAGTCCTCATCAGTTCAATCGGCAACATGGTTTCTACCAAGACATTCTTGGCCACCTAAAGAGGGAGATTCTTAAATATGAGTTGGTTGAGCTTATTCGACTTTAGCAGTCTTGTACTTTATTGGGCACATCTTCCAAACTAATTGTATCAAGCAGTACCTCTTCATCACCTTTGGTTACAAAGAAATATACTGATTGGTGGGTTGAACATTAGAAGGCTTATTTGGGAAAAGACACAAAAAATATTCTCAAACTCGATCAACCTACAGACATGAATCCCAAAGGATCTCAAAGGGTTTTAAGGCAAGGTTCCAAGGATGTTGAAGTTGCTCCCTTTCCCCGAGATTCAGTTGTTGGCATGGAATCCATAGAAATGCCTTCCAAAAAATGGCAAACTCTTCATATGGACTTAACTCCCAAGATTGTACCTATAGCTAGTCAAACTAAAGGAAATGAAGTGATTTCTGCTTTTTCGCTCTCTAATGATGAATCTAACAACCAATACCAATTTAAAAAGAGATCGAAGGTTCGTGACTTAGATAATATTAGTGTGAATTCAACATTTTTCGAAGATTCTCCAAGTTCTTCATTGCCTTTAAGAAATTAGTAGAATATGTACACACACTCATTATCATTATCATAATTTTATTTGATTATAATGTTTTTCTCCTTCACCCATCTTGTGTTTTCTTTATTTTCATTTCAGCTTGTAGACCTTGAAAAAAAAATTCCTATTGCTTCCGAGGAAAGCATGGACTCAATAAATGAAATCAATCCTTTTGGCTTATATGAAGGAGATGTTACCTCCCAGCCCTCTAGTAACAATGCATCAATTATCTTTTTTTTTTTTAAATTGAAACCTTCTACAAGTATCTAAATAGTATTGCCTATTTCTATTATAGAAAAGTTTCCTGTTGAGGAGAACATGCTTAAGAAACCCAAGAAGACATTTGAGGCTTCATCCTGGCAATTTCCACATGTTGAGATTTTTGAATTTTATCCTCGAGTTATAAAAACTGAAACTGAGTAGATACTGATAAAATTTTATCAAGAACGAATATGCCAAAAGATCGTGAAGACTCCATTTGAGCAGCTTTCAGAGGTAAAGCTGGCAATTAATGATTTGATTGTAGAGATGAGGACATATATGAGAGATACATCATCTTTGGAGGATAATCTAAAGTCTTTCTTTGAGGGCGCTTCCAACTACACAAAAGTCAAGTCGGACTCTATACAGAGAAAAACACAAAAGGCTTATGAGAAAGCACTTCTTCTTGCACAACAAGATCTTTCTAAGGTTGAGGCAACAAAGACTGATTGAGTTGAGGAGAAAAACACCCTAAAAGCAGAACTTCTTCAAATCAACAAGCAGCAAGAAGAATTGAAGGCGCAACTTACTGAGTTGAACAACAAAGAAGAGCTTACAAGCTTATCACTCCATAAAGCTGAAGAAAACTTATCCACCATTCAAAAAGAAGTAGCCACCAAAAGGGAAGAATTCTCAAGGCTTGAAAGTACTCCATTTTTTACTGACAAAGAAGTTAAAGCTTTGAAGAGAATGGGAGACATTACTTGAAGAATCCCGCCATGATTTAGCTACCTTTGATTTGTTTGCTTGAGTATTTAGCTTCTTAGCATTCTTCTTCTTTTTTTGTCAATTGATGTAAAAGAATATTCATATGTAATAAAAGCAATTTTCTTTTCATTAATTTTTTTCTTCACCTTTTTTTTATACTCTATTTTCTACACTTTTCTCATCAACACCAATTAAGCCAAGATCAACCATATATTTTTAATGATTGAATAATCATGAATCGATTTAAACTTACAAACAAATTGGCTATCTTTAAGATAAACCAAACTTGTTTAAAGACAAGACTGAACTTAGAAAATAAATTCCAAGCTACTTACGTACCCATCAAAGGGATCAAGTTATCACATGGTTCAAAGAATTTTTGTTTTGAGGGAAGGCCGTACACAATTTATACTTATGTGGGCCAAGAGTATCCATAGCTTAGCCACCCTAGACGAGGTGAAGTATTTCTACATTTGAGCCACACAAAATACTTTTAGTGGAGTAGAGTAGCAATTTATCCACATACACTACCATTGGTGGGTACCATACACAGTTTATACTCATGTGAGTCAGGAGTAACATGCAGTTTAGGCTCATGCGCCAAGGAGAAACATGCAATTTAGGCTCGTGTGTTAAGGAAAATAATTCTTCATGGATAATAGTACTTCAAAAACTTGCCATTTATGGGACCAATATGCAGTCCATCTTTATCCATCAATTTATATGCACCATATGTGTAAAATTCTTCCAACACACAAAGGTCATCCCATTTTGATATAAACTTGTTTCCCATCTGCTGAGTGATGGTAATCAGCCTCCTCACTGCTAAGACTAGATACCCAACTTGAAATGATTGAGGGCGGACCTTTGTTTTGAATGCTCTCATCATGCAAGCTTGGTAGCACTTAAGTTGTTGTTGAGCTTCAAGCCTTTTCTCATCTAATGCTTCTAATTCTTCAAGCCTGAGATGAGCCTTATCCTCGGTGGTGAGTCCTTCTTGAATTGCAACAGGAGTGAAGGTATCTGATCTTTAAGAAGGGGAGCAGCTTCAACTCCATACACCAAAGAATATAGAGTGGCCTGAGTAGCAGTTCAGTGTGTCATTCTATATGCCCATAGTATTTCTCCAACTTTCTTGTGCCAATCTCTTTTTGACTTCGACACCACTTTTTTCAAGAGATTGCACAAGGTTTTATTGAATGCTTTAGCCAAACCATTTGCCGTTGCATTGTACATTGAGGAGTTATGCTACTTGAAACCAAATTGTGCACATAACTTATCTATCAGCTTGTTATAGAATGGCTTGCCATTGTTAGTAATGATGTAGTAAGGTACCCCATACCAAAAACTAAGGTTCGTACAGATGAACTCAACTATTGTCTCTTTCTTTACCTCTTTAAGAGGAATCGCCTCTTTTCATTTGGAGAAGTAATCAATAGTTGCCAATATACATGTATGACTAGTAGATGACTTTAGAGTAATAGGTCCTACAACATCGAGACCCCAAGCGTTAAACAACTATGAAGCAATAGGAGGACGTACAGGCTCTGGAGGTAGGAGTATGAAATTTGCATGTAGTTGGCAAGCTTCGCACCTCTTTGTATATTCCAAACAATCTTTAACCATCATTGGCTAATAGTAACCCATCATTCTTATCCAAAAATAAAACTTAGGACCAAATAGGTGAACGCCAAAACCCTATAATATGCTTCAATCATGGCTTCCATTGCTTTTTGGCCACTTAAGCAATGCTGGTATTACCTTCAAAAGATCGATGAGACAAAATATCTTTGTATATAATAAAATGAAACAGTCTCTTATGTATTTCAGTCTTATAGCGAGGATCATAATCAACCAATGGACTCATTCAATCTTGATCATCACTAATCGATACTAATATAGAGTTTGAATCTTCATGATTGGGTTCAACAGAAGATGGCATAATCTACCGATTGCATATGGGGACATTTGTCGTTTCTCTCTCAGACAGAGCAAGAGTAGTTGCCAAGTTAGCGAATGCATCAGCCATCCTATTCTCCTTTCTTGGTACGTGGTTCAAATTGCCACTTTCAAATTTTTTCAATAAATCTGAGGCCTGCTGAAAGAAAGGCATGAGATCCTCTTTCTTGACCTTGTATTCTCTCAAAAGCTAATTGATGATTAACTTTGAGTCGCCATAGATCTCAATTTCCATGATCTCCATTTCTAAGGCCATCTGAAGTCCAATGATCAAAGCTTGGTACTCAGCAACGTTGTTAGAGCACAACTTGCCTAATAACAATGGAATATGTCAACACTTATTTTTCTTGTGACACGAAGATAATCCCTACCCCTGATCCATCAAATCTAGTTGCTCCATCAAAAAATATCATCCATGTGGGGAGAACTTCAACAAAGAGAGCATTTTCATAGGGAGGTCTTCAAATAACTCTCATTCTGCAGAGATAGGATGATCAGCTAAGATATTTGCCAGAGCTTGCTCTTTAACAGCCTTTTGTGGCACATAGGTGATCTTATATTAGTTGAATATGACAGATCACATCGCCAATCTCCCAGAGAGCACAGGTCTTGACATAACAAACTTGATTGGATCAGCATGAGAGATGAGTTATATGGAGTTTGCCTCAAAATAGTACTTCAATTTCTTAATAGCATAGAATAATGCTAAGTAGATTTTTTCAATAGGAGAATATTTCAATTCATTTCCAATTAGGGATCTGCTCTGGTAGTAAAGATCCTTTTCTTTTCCCTCTTCATTTTCTTGAGCTATAAGAGCGTCAATCAACTTATCTTGTGCTACAATATGCAATATAAGTAGCTTTTTAGGTACCAAAGCTCTTAACACTGGTAGATTTAAAAGGTGCCTTTTTATACTTTCAAAAGCATTTTGACATCTTTCATCCCATCTAAAAAGGGCATCTTTCTTCATAAGATGATTGAATGGTTGGCACCTTCTAGTGAGGTTTGGATATGAATCTTCTTATGAATACAAGACTACTATGCAAGCTTTACAATTCTTTTAAGTTTCTCGGCGTAGGCATCTTCTAAATGGCACCTAGCTTTGCAAAATTGACCTCAATACCTCTATGACAGACTATAAAGCCAAGAAACTTGCCTAACATAATGTAGAATGCACACTTGAGGGGATTCATCTTCAAGTTATATTTTCGCAACCAATCAAACGCCACTTAAAGATCTGCCAGGTGATCACTTCTTTACTTACTTTTAACAACCAAATCATATACATAGCATTCAACTCTTTTGTGCAGCATGTCATCAAAGATGTTCTACATAGCACGCTGGTAAGTAGCACTTGCATTCTTCAACCCAAAAGGCATCCCTTTATAATAGTAGATCCCCTTCAAAGTATGAAAAGCTATACACTCCTCATCTTGCAGTGACATTATAATTTGGTTGTATCTTAAGGATCTATACATAAAGGACAAGGCCTCATGATAAGTAGTTGCATCAACCATGAGCTCAATGATAGGCAATGGAAAATCATCTTTTGGACACACTTTATTTAAGTTTTGAAAGTCCACACTAATACGTATTTAGCTATTTTTCTTCTTGACAGGCATCATGCTAGATATCCATGTCGGATACTTAACTTCTCTGATAAACCCAACATCAATGAGCTTGTTTACTTCAGCTTCAATTTGAGGGACAAGTTCTGGGTAGAGAATTTACTATGATTGCTTCACTAGGTGTATCCCTGCCTTATGCTGAGGTAATGAATTACAACTTTGGGATCCAATCCTGGCATCTCTTTATTTATCCAAGCGAAGACATTTTTGTACTCGCTCAAGGTTCTTAAGTATTGCTCTTTCTCTTCATTACTTATGAGAGAACTTATGAATATAGGGCATGGCTCCTCCGTTGTGCCAAGATTCTATTCTTTAAGCTCATCCATAGTTACTTGTCCACCATCTTCAAGTTGTGGAGGGGCTTCTTGAATATCATCTTCGGAGGCGTCTGAGTTAGAATCTTTATCAACCACAACATGATTACAAGAGTGTAGCTCATGGTCTTTTTCATCATCAAACTATATAGTATCTACAACCTTCACACTTTGGAATGTGAACCTCCATTGTATAACTCTATTTGCTTTCACAGAGGGGACAAATGTCGCTCTCCACCTATGATTATTTATATCTTACACAAGGTCACCCATAATCAATCTATCAAACTCTCAAAGATGCTGAAGGCTTAGTTTTTCTGTAACACTTGTGTACTTAGAGTTTATAGTGACCTCTACTTTATCCTCATGTCCACCATTTTTATCAGATGAATATCTCATGGTACGTCACATCACCTTTACCAGTCTATCTATATTGATGATTAGGATCAAGGATTTGGCTTCACTCAATTAAGATAAGCAAATAGTCTGACCTTTAGCTTTGAACTCTATCACGTCAGCCTCATCAAAATTAGTTTTTTTCCTTGAGTTTTCTGTAGCATTACTTCTAAGTCAGTTGAAGACCGACCCTTATAGATGACTTGTTGTAGCCTTTTTACGAATTGATGGATTCTGACCAAGTTTATCAAAGATAGAAGGATAGTTGGTGTGAGTGCCCAATTGACTAAATATAGAGACGTGACAATCACTTGACTTTTAGCTTCCATCATTTTCACCTTTGTCAACTGCAATATGTTGGACACTAACGCATTTATCTTTTTTTGTCACATTTATTCTAATTGGCTCATTTGGTACATATCCCAAGCCAGTCCTTGGCTGATCAACACAAAACCCTTTGCTTTATAATTTTTTTTGTGCATTGCTAAGGTTATAAATCTTTTCTCCAATCAACTTTGGCTTCAACTCTTCAAGCTCAGATGGATTGGAGAAGTCATATCCAGACTTAGCCAAGAGATTGTAGGCTTTTGGATGAAACATCCCATGAAATTCTTGACGTTGAGTCTCACCAGAAAAAAATTCAGTTAAGGCCTTTGAGTTTAGGCTCACAATGGGCATGATTAAGTTCTTTCTTATAACTTCATCATCAACAGATCCAATCTCTTTGATTTTTTCTCTTTTATTGTGCTACGATGAAATATATGTTTCTCATCCCTTCTGTCCTTCCTTTTATTGCGATCAAAGGGTGTATTGAAATATTATCAAATTAGGTATCCCTCCAGATTCAATGATTTTACTTGCTAGAATTTCAATGGTAGTTGATCTTTTTTTTAGACTCTTGATCACTAGACTCTAGAGTCGTTAATTCAACATGCTTTCCCTAGACAAGATGACTACCTAAATCATTTAACGACAATGTTTCCTATACTGGACTTGGGTCTAAATACAATTTGACATCTGCAAAGTATGATTCTACCTCGGTGAATAGTTTCATATCCGCATCGACCTTCATTATCTCACCATTCTTAGAATATTTGAAGCATTGGTGAAGGATAGATGGAACCACTCTATTTTTATGAAGCCATGGTCTTCCCAACAGTAAGTTGTAGGAAGTCCTTACTTCAATGACGTGAAATAAAGTATCCACTTTTAATTCTTCAATAGTAAGATACAAGCAGATCATTCCAATAGCTCACTAGTCTCCCTAGTTGAAACCTTAAATGGTCAAGCGACTATGTGATAAGTCCTCAATTGTGATCCCTAATTGTTTTATAGTAGATTTTGGCATGAGTTTAACTACTAATCTCTCACCAATAAGCATGCAATTGATTTTTTGATCTTGCATGAATCTAGAAACAAAGAGCGGCCAGTTATAGGGTTTCAATCCCAGTAACAAATCCTCATTTATAAAAGCAATAACTTCACAACAAGAAGCAGAATTTTAGCTTTCCACTTCTCCAGATGTAGTAAATGATGTTTTGACCTTCTGCTCAAAAACTCTCATAGGAAAAAAGTCTCATAAAGTAATAGGATCCCAACAATTTCTTCTTGACGTTCTTGGCTTAACATGAGAAAATTTCATATCTCTTGCTAACTTTGGTTGAGGGTGCTTAGCGAGTTGTTGTCTTTTCAAGAATGATGGATAAAGTTGGAGGGTACATTGTCTTTGCCTCCGTCAGTGTGTCACAAGAATCCATTCTCTATCATCTTCAGTTTCAAAAATAGAACTTGTGTTGGACTTTTTCTTTTTATCAATGAACAAAGCTTCAAATATAACTGGATCTATACTTCTAAATTGAAGTATCTTCGATGCCCCCATGAGTGGGGAAAGAAGATTCTCCTTGTTATAAATGGCATTTGTAATAGCTGTGATACTAGCAACATTTGCATCCTCAGCATCTTCAATATCAAGAATGATTTTTCCATCTTTGGCCAGCGTCACATTTTCTCTTTAACCACAAAATATATTTTTATAGGATGGCTAACAACTCAGTGATACTTACAGTATTTTGAGTAATTTCCCTTCCCAACTTTGTCAGGGCATTTTAGCTTGGGCAGCTCGATCATCTTTCTTGCCAATAACTCATCAAAGATCTGCAGAAAATTTGAGTTAAGGAATGGATACTCCTTTTCTTGCAGTTCCTTTAACGTAGGTCAACGCTTTTCAGTTGGCATAATTCGATCGGGCTTTTCTCCTTTGTTACTGCTGGCAAAAATTTTGATAGGAGCTACTTTAATAGCCATGGACTCCTTCACAGCATTTTTGGTGGACTTCTCATTCATTTTTATGTCCTTTCTATCTTTCTTTTGATCATCCACTGAAAAAGCAGGCATATGGTTTGCAATGCTCAACTCTATATCATGAGCATGAGTTGCTAGTTCCTCAAAGTTTCATGGCTTGATTCCTTGGAGGATATAAAAAAGTTCCTAATGCATCCCTCAGATACACATCCTTATTATTGAAACTTCTAATAATTAATCCTTGCGATTTAAGCTTAGTGCATGCCAACAGTTGATGTAGTCAACTATTGGCTTGTCTTCCACTGCTTTACATTGGTAAGCTCAATCATGCTCACAGTGTGACGCGTGCTGTTGAAGTGATTCAAAAATTCTCTCTCCATTTCTACCTAATTGTCAATAGATTCAGGCTCTAGATCAACGTACCAATCAAATGCATTTTCTTGGAGTGATCTCACAAACTGCTTTACGAGGAGGTCTCCATTAGTTCCTATATTATTACACATTTCCACAAAGTGGGTAATATGTTGCTTTGGATTACCTTTTCCATCAAACTGTTGGAGCTTTGGTAGCTGGTAACCTATCAGCATCTTTAATACATCAATCTATTTAGTGTATGGTTTTGAGTATACGAGCGAGTTTTGCGATGGTCCACCATATTGTGCTCTGATAGTGTTAGTTATCATCTCTTGTAGTTGTTACACGGACAGCACAGCGATGGATGTTGTGGAGTGATTAGATTTTTGCACTGAGTCTTGCTTGGGTGGCTTCTTATTTATTTGCTTCTTATTTTCAACATGAATTGAGAAGGATAAGCGATTCTGGCTAGATTCTCTCATATTTGAGTGCTCAGCTTGTTCATCAATTAGGTGATTTGGAGGTCTTTGTCTTTCACAATTTTTTGGAGATCAGCTATGGCCTGAGCCATCTAAGCAAGTTGCTCATCCACTATAGTTTTTTCAGTTACCATCATAGGCAGCGTAGCAAAAAGAGATGATTTGGACTTGATCTCTATAGGACTTGCTGAGTTCAAACCATCTGATGGAATAGTATCAACAATCTTGTCCCCAGTAGAGGATTAACCAGTTGCGGCAATAATATCCTAACATCTGTTTGATTCATAATGGTGACTTGATTCTTCTTAGGTGCCATGGAGAGTTCTAAAATGAAAATCGAAACTTTGATGTAAGAGAAAAAGATGAGATGCAAAGATTGTCCCACTAGGCGTGCTAGAAATTTGTTCACACAAATTTCATGTCTAAAAAAAGAATTACAAGACAAGAAAAATATGGACAAATTCATTACTTAATTTAAATAAAAATTGGTTACAATCTCTGGAAATATCTCTGTAATGGAAGACTAATTCCTCTTATTCTTCTCCTTGAAATTTGATTCAAGGGCTTGATGCTTGTTCTTGCATCAGATGCGCAATTTCCTCCTAGATTTGCGGATGAAATCACGAACTTCTTTGAAATCGTGTATTTGGTTTGATATCAAGGTATTTAGAATTTAGTTGCTTTTGAAGAAGATGTAGAACCTTTATAGTTGCAGCACTTCTTCGGGGCAAGAGTTCAGATTAGAGAGCTTTATGCTTGAATTTCTTGGTGAATTTTCTTAACGTCTGGCAAGCCTCCCAACACCACTTTTTATAGGCACAAATTAGGGTTTGATGACTTGAAACTTGAGTCTCCCCTTGAGCCTGAATATCATTTAAGATGGACTTAACTGAGTAATAGGCTTTATTTATTTTGGCTCATTTAACTAATATCAAAATAAACAAAAATTTTGTAATTTATGTTGGATTAACCTATTTAATAAAATTCAAATTTATTATGAACTTTAATTTGAGATTCAATTTAATAGCCAATTTAATTGGGCTATCAAATGATAATTTATTCCAATAAAATTTTAATGCCAACATATATTCTCAGAATTATGGAAATAGCACTACAAGAATACATACATTTTTCGTTATGATTAAATATGTATAGTAAATAATAATTAAGTGTAGTAAAAAAATTATTAATTACACTTCTCTTACACTTTTTTCAGTTGTAGGCATTGCAAACAAGGTAAAAACTTCGCTACACCTTTTAAACCATGGTAACTGACTTTTACTACAGAATCATTTTCAATTACTAAAAATTTAATGAGTGATAAAAAACTATTAAGTACACCACTATCCTTTATCACAATTAAAAAAATGTAGAATATAGTAGTTAATTGCCACACAATTAAAAAATATAGTAAATATTTAAATTATTTTTTAGCATAATTAAATGTAGTAAAAGCAAATTAATTTTGGTTATACACACGCACACCAAAGGTCTTGGCCTTACACTTATGTGTGTGAAGGTAATATCACTAGCTCAATGACCACTTTGTTCCTAATTAGCTAATTTAAATATATTTTATTAATTAATTAGTTTTTCAATAATAAAAATTATAGGAGGTTTTCTTATTAAAACCATGAGTAATTAGGAATTTTTGGGGAGTTTTTATTTTGATTTTATATTTCAATTAATTAATTAAATAATTTTTTAATAATAAAAATTAGAAATAATTTTTTTATTTTACTTTTAGTATTCTTGACTAAACCTTACTTTCAATATATTTCACCTTCGTTTTATTTTCCTGGATTTAAGATGTTAATTTTTTCCATCAAGTTTTCATAAATTACATTATTTTTACTTGACTAATGAAAAAGTATGGTCAAAATATGAAATGCAGACATTGGTTATAGATAAAAAGGCAAAAGTCAAAAAATCTTGAATATAATAATATTCAATTTGATAATTCATCTATTAATTATAATAGCCTAAACATTTGCAAATGAGTTCTATCATAAGTTAATCCCATGGATAAGCTCTATATCATCTAAAGTAATAACGCAATTATAGTGCATGTTAATTTTGACTAAAAAGCAATTATGACTTATTCGCAAGAAATTGTAAATTCAAGTCTATGTCCCAAATAACATTTTTTCTTTCTATTACTTATAATTAAAGTAGAACTGCCCCATATGATAATATAGTGGCAAATAGGTGGGTTGGATTGGATATGAATTGGGCTTATATGAATTGGATTCAAAATGAATTCGGTTCAAAATGAATTGATATTTATGAGTTAAAAATAAGTTGAGTTGAAAATGGATTGGGTTTGGGTTTGGATTTGGATTTGGGCAGATTCAATACAAAAAAGAAAAAAAATATAAATTTTTTGCTAAATATATTGTTATATTATTTGATTAAACTATAATTTTTTTATCTTTATTTAACGTATGTTAATTAACTATTATTAAATTCTTATTAATAATGTAAAATCAAATCAAATTAAGTAAACTTATAATTTACTTATTATTTTATAATATTTATATTTTTTCCTTTTAATACAAAATAACAATCTTGCTTAATGAATAAAATATAACTATTTAAAATATTTTAAATTTTTAGTACAAAATGTTTACATTGTACCCAATAAATTAAAAAAATTAAAAATATATAAAAATGAAAAGAGGAATTATGAGTTGAATATGATGATGACTAAAGATTTTGGACATATAGTTTTATGAAAGATAAATTTATTTTCTTGAAATTTAATAAAGTAATAGGGATATGTGGATGCTTATGTCTAATTTGTTATTTTGTTTTGTTTAATTTCTCTTAAATTATGTTGAATATTTAGTGTGAAAAAATTTATTTTTTCTTGGATTTGAAGCATGAAGCAGACGATCACTTAAATTAATATTAAATATTAAATATTCTTTTAATTAAATTATTCATTCATAGTTGACTAATTGTGAAATAGTTTTATTTTTTAAGAATGATTTAGAAATGAGTAAAAATAAAAAAGTTTCAAATAATTTTCCTATATTTTTGAAAATTATTAATACTAAAATATTATATATATTTATAAAATTAAATATAATTATGGCATCATTATGATATCACATTAGTCGAATTGTTCGAACCAATAACCAGTAATGTCATCAATTTTTTGTCCAATCGAATTTTGAAAATATTGATAATTTTCTTGCAATAAGATCCTATGATTTATTTGTTTGTTTATTTAGAACGTCAAACATGGTAACTTAAAACATAATTTGTTTGAGTCAGGTGTCAACTCAAGTTTTGATATTGAGCTGCTCGTTTAGGATTCAATTGAAAAATGAAAAAAGAGAAAGAAGGCGATAATGTTTCAAAGCTTTTACTTTTAAATTAGTGAAATTTCATTACATTTTTCCCTTTTATGAATGTCATTAATTATTTATTTACACCCCTCCAAATTTCCAATCAAGTGTAATTTTCTCAACAACATCTAATTAGAATATGTGAAATAGGAGTAAAATAAAAAATAAAGTAAAATTTTTTACTGATGTAATTATTTTTCATTTAAAAATCCTAATAGAAAGAAATTTTTCATAAATATAGAAAACTTAAATTAAGTATTCTTATAAATATGAAGAGAGAGAGAGAGAGAGAGAGAGAGAGAGAGAGAGAGAGAGAGAGAGAGAGAGAGAGAGAGAGAGAGAGAGAGAGAGAGAGTAGTTGGTGATTTAATGGGAGAATAGAAAAATGGAAGGATAATTTTGGTGTTTAAATTTGGTTGAATTATTTAGATATCATATTCAATTCATTTTATACTCATTTCAACTCATTAAAGCCCATCCCATATTCAACACACTAAAAGTCAACCCAACCCAATCCAATTCAATTCAAACTTAATCAAATTATTTTAAACCCAATTCAATTCAAAATTAAATGAATTGAATTAGAATTATGAGTTTAAACACAATTTGCCCCCTATTAATGATATATATCCACCAACAGTTTGATAAAAGGGGATAGCTACAAATTCAGTTCCCAATCCCAAACAAACAGATAATGGGGAGGGAGAGAGGTGTTAGGATATGATTGAAACAAGTAAGCAATACTTTCAATGGGCGTCATTGAGTACAAAGTGCCCCCAAGACAAAATGTCTCCGGACCCCGACTTCCCCTCCATCTTTCTAATTGGCCCCAATCCTTAAATGGCAAAGAATAGAGAACAACGTAGAAACTCGTAGTGCATGTGATAGCTAGCACAAGATAAGGTTGGTATGATATCCATGCATATATATAAATTCGAGGGAATATGTATTGCAACGCTACGAAAGTTAGGATGTCTACGAAGAAGTAATATTGTACTTCATTCATATAAAATATCTTTAAATTAAATGATATATATTTATTATAATAAATTATTAATTTCACAACAAGTCATTGTTTTGTATTTTAAATTCTTAATACATCTAATTCTTTGTAAATATATTTCTAAAAAAAGTTAAAATAAATATATATATATAATCTTAAATATGCAACTTTAAAAATTTTGAGTTCTATACTCCATATTGTTAAATAATATATATATATATATATATTCAAAATAATATGAATAAATTTAATTGATTTATTTATTAATTAAGATATAAAATTAATAAAATAGAAAAAATCTAAAACTATCATTCTAAAATATAGTTTTAACAATTTTAACATGTATACTCAATAATATTAAATAGACTTATTTAAAACAATTTAAATAAATTTAGTTAATAAGTAAAAAAATTAAAAATAAGAAAATTTTAAGTTTATTATTTCAAATAATATAATCTTAAGTTACATACTTAATAATATTAATAAATAAATATATTTAATTTAATGAAATTTATTTTTTATTAAAAAGTAAATAAATAAATAAATAAATAAAAATAAAAAATAAAAAATAACTTCCTTGCAAAACCACCCCACTAGTACCCCACCCACGCACACTTCCGCCCTTGGCTCCCCCATCCCCCTACCCCTGCCTCCGGCCGCATGATATATATGTACCTATGTATATATAATGCATTTATTTATATATATACATATATAAATATTTTGAATATAGTTTTAATAAATAACAATTTATCATTTATTATCTAGTTTTTTATTGATTTTTATCCATAGAATTTAACTAATAAGAAAATAAATTCTCTAAATAATATGAAAATACAAATATGAATTCTGTTGGCCAATATATTCATACAAAATATTATAATAATATGCCTAAAATTTTGAATTGATTTGAAAATTTTCAGTCGAGAATAAATTATGACACCTTTACTAAAATAACTTGCTAACAAATTTTTTTAAGTATGTTAGTGTATATCATATGTAACTATTGACATTTCTATTGAAAATTCAATCAATTTATCATTGATTTAAAAATAAGAATACATTGAAAGTTATTAAAATATAATATATATAAATTGAAATTAAAAGATAATATACAAAAGTATAATAAATAAGATATGCCAATCCTATATTTTATAGATTTAATAATGAAAAAGCATTTAAAGAAAAATTTAATAGGCCCAAAATATATATGGAGCCATTTAGTGGGATGGAGCTCAAAATAAATAAAATTTTATTATTGGTGGCAATTATTTAATTATGATGCACCCTCAACATATAAGTGAAATTCACCATTAATTGCTTGTACAGATAACAAGTTAAATATACTTTATTATGTTGTTAACTAATCATCAAAAGAAAAGGTCATAGTTTCATATTTTAAATTTAACGATTTAAATTAAATATATTTATATACGTCTCACGTGAGGTATGTTCAATTATGATTGCCCTATAGACTAGGCCATGAAAGTTATTTTATTTGCATATATAAAGTATTGAGCCCATCATTATTTTGAAATGCAATCATTAAAGAAAGTGATAGAAAGTATATATGTATGTATAGAGTTACAAAAGTATATGTGTATGTATTTATACTTCTCTCACAATATATGTATATAATACATATATTATTAAAATATATTAACTAATTCTCATACTCTTTCTTTGTACAAGAATATTATTTTTATCATATTTTTTTGTGTATCATGCGTACATTAATAAATATTTAATTACATGAATATAATATAAACTAATTAATAATTACATATATTTATATATAACATTTTATGTATTTATATACTTTTACATATATATATATATCTAGAGATATTTTAGTAAAAATATAAATTATGTATATACAATTAGATATATTTATATACTTTATATGTATACACATATTATTATCTATAAAATATATTTAAATATATACAAGATTTTATTTATGTACCTAAACAAACTCAATATCCATTATTTATATAAGAATTACATAAATTTGATGGTTCTATATTAGAAAAATATGCAAAAAAATAATTTTATAGTTGCGATCGATTATTAATCAAAAAATACAGCCACTAATTAACGATAGTATCAATAACTTAAATGAAATTTGATTATAAATTAGTGATAAAAAATAATTTAATTACAATTTATTGAACAAATTACCACTTTGTGGCTCACTAATATTAGTGATTGAAAAATTAAGTAAGGTCATTCGGATAAAAAAAAATTATAATTACTAATTAGTGACCAAACAGTGAATAAGATAAAAATCAATCATTAATTAATAATCAAATTCACTAATGCGAAAGCTGATTAGTTACAGAGCGGTCACATTACGTTTTTTAAATTAACTTCGAATTGGTAATTGAACAGTCATGAAGCAGTTACTAATTGAAGTCATAAAGAATGGGTCGCTAAAGCTCAATTTTTCGTATGGATGTCCAGAAACAAAAGAAAGTGAGCAATGATGTTGACCTTAACGCAGTACGAAAAATGCTCATCCTAAACTTGGCAAAAAGAAACAAAACCAGTTGGCCGATTTTGAGCTAAAGATTTTTGACTTGTTTATTTTTTAATTTTTAAAACAAACAAATAATCTATCATATTCTTCAATCTCACTACTTAAAATATACTCAAAAGGCCTGAAATACATTCACAATCCATTTTCTGTCCATTTTTCAATGTCTAACTCTCTCATTTTTTGTCCCTCCTACCCAATCTATATATACACATGCATAATTAATTTTAAGATATTAATTTCACCCTATCAACTCAAAAAAAAAAAAAATTATTGACGTGACATCTTATTCCATTCTAAAATATAAATAAATAAATAATTTTTTTTTAATTTATTTCCCACTTACTACTCAAAATACAAACAAACAACCACCACATTCCCCAACCCCACTTCTCAAAAACTATTTTGCCAAAATACTCCAATTTATAAACAAACAAATCCTGTAGAAAAGACTCGCTTAATCAAGTGAATTTGTATTTATCATGGCATAATATTATTGCACACGCAGCAAAGCTAAAATTTAAATGTCAAAAGTGAGCGTGCAAATAAAAATGCGAAAAAGAGAAATTTCCCTTTATATTCTCAAAAGAATAATTATCCTATAACGTTTGCAATTCTGCTTTCTTTACTGGTTGTTAGGCAGTACGTTGCACCAAACAACAAATATAAAATTTTATTTTATTTAATTTTAACTATAGTGTAGATATTAATACTTTTTATAAATATTACAAATATAACACTTGAAAAATTAAGAATTTTATTGATATAATATAATTGGTGATGTAAATAAGACATAATAATATTTTATATCAGCATGATTTATGTATCATTAGATATACTATCATTCTTTTTCTGAAAAATTTCACTATAATGTTATCCAAATTTAATAGAGAAGCACTATTTTGATGTTGACAGGATGTACCATGATTGGTTAAATTCAACTCAAGATAGCCATTTTGTTTGGGGAAGTTATACAATTTGAAACGATCATATCTCTCTCTCTCTCTCTCTCTTTGGATTTTTTGAGAGAAAAAAGTGAAACATTTCAATACTTAGAATGAGAATCCAAGGCCAAAGCATGGCCAATTACACCGAAAGCTAATTATTAAAAAAGGTACTTTCTTAGTCAGATAACGAGCACGTTAATTGACACTACGACGAATATGATTAAAAAAAATTACATTTAAATCATAAGTACTCTTTTTTGAGTTCGATATCAGGGGACCAATTGTAGATAACTTTAGAACGTCTTCATAGAGAGCTGAATGATTGAGAGATAATCCCGTTCAAATATAACATATGACCAAGAAAAGTGTGAATACATTTCAAATGCCAATTTTGCAGCTAATGCCTCTGCACCTGTTGGATCCAAAACACCACAGAAGAGACGAGAGTCCCATGCCAAACATTCACATTTGGAATTATGAGCAACAAGACCCGTCCCTATAGCACGATTATTCTTGAAGACTGCAGTGTCATAATTCACTTTAATCTGAGCCAATCTTGGTGCTTGCGATGTTTCTAGTGAGTCACACCAGACATATGCAAAGACGCGATAGCAGAGGAAGTTCGAAATCTGTCCAGAAAGCGATTGGCAAAGTACACAACCTCCAGCGGTGATTTACTGTCCTCTCCAAATTTTACATATTTTTTGCGGTGCCAAGTACTCGAGCAACAGACAAAGGAAAAAATCTAAGGCTGGAAGATCCAGAGGTTCATGTACTTTATGAAACCAGTTAAAAACCGAGCTTCCGGACTAGAAAACAGCAGCTGAAGGTAAGTTAGAAAGAGCCCATACCTATCCAGCGAAGCGAGAATAAAGTAGACAATGCATAACATCTACCTCCAAACTTGGACAGAGATCACAATAAGGATTCCGTTGGACTTTCTACGAGACAGTGCAGTGTTAGTAGGAAGAAAATGACGAGCTGCACGCCACAGAAATTGTTTCACCTTGGGTGAAATTTTGCATTTCCTAAGAAATCTAAAATCCTATATACGAGATTCACTAGTAGAACCCATACGTTCCTCCAGTGCAACACGCTACAGGAAGAGAGACAAGTAGCAAGTTGATTTAACAAAGAACAAGCCAGAATTTGCCTAGTGCCATACTATTGTATCTTCGATGTCGCATCTTCTAAAAGGAATAGAGAGGATAGCATCACAGTCCTGCCACAGAAAAACATCGTTAGTCAAGTTATAATTCCACATTCCACTTTCTGATTTAATGAGACAAGAAACATGAGAATCCGCTGGAATAATTTTCGGCGATGAAAAAACTTGAAAAGATGGTTGGCGTGGAATCCATTTATCATTCCAAATAAGCAGCTTTGAACCATTATCAATACGCCAATGAAGGCCCTCTCTAAGTAAATGCAATGATGCCTAAATACCTCTCCAAGAGAAAGAAGGGTTGGAGCCAAGTGGAGAATGATAAACTTCACAATCCAGAAAATATTTGGCCTTAAAAGTCCTTGACAACAAAGAATTTTGTTCTTTTGATAAGATGCCATCCTTGCTTGGCTAGTAAAGCTTGGTTAATAGATCGCAGGTCTCAGAAATCCAAACCCCCTTCTCACTTACTATGTCCCAAAAGAGCCCATCCTAGCCGATGAATCTTCTTTGAGTGCCTGTTATCCCACCAAAAGGAAGCCATCATAGATTCTATATTGCGAATAAGGCCATCAAGAAGCTTAAACAGCTCATTGACTAGGTTGGAATAGCATAAGCAGCAGCCTTTAAAAGGATTCCTTTCCTCGTTTAAGGGAGCATTTTTTCAAAACAGTCGTTAATACGATCCATATTTTCTTCCTTGTGTATGCAAAGATCTCTGTCTTAGATTTACCAACCAGTGATGGAACTATGGAAGGCCAAGATATTTGTAATTATGCTGAGTATCTAAGGTGGTGTTGGTGTTGAAGACTACTGAAGATTTGTCATAATTAATCTGCTGCCCCGATGCTCGCTCCTATAAGGATAGCAAATTTTTAATGCAAAGTGCCGCATGCTCGGTTGCTTGACGGAACACAAGAGTATCATCTGCGAAAAGAAGATCCGAGATTCTTGGTGCATTGTGACAGACGGATATACTAACAAGTAAAACATCTTCTTCCTTCTTTCTAACCAACGCACTTACCTTGAGCACAAAACGGGAACAGATAAGGGGATAAAGGATCACCCTGACGTAGACCTCTCTAAAGATAGAAATATCTGAATGGCTTCCCGTTTAGTACAATGGAGTATGAAGCGAAAGTCACATTTCATAATTAGCTCCACATAGCGCTCATTGAATCCAAGTTGTATCAAGACCCTGTGAAGAAAAAGCCATTCAACCTTGTCATAGGCTTTACACATGTCTAGTTTGATTGACATCTTACTAGCCTTCCCTGTCCTTACTTTCTCCATATAACGATTAACCTCAAAAGCCACCAGAACATTATCCGTAATAAGTCTTGCTGACACAAAAAGCAAATTGAGTCTATGAGATGGTATCATCCATAAATGGCTTCAATCTATTAGTTAGCATTTTAGAAGCAATTTTGTAAGATACATTACATAAGCTAATTAGCCTAAATTAGTTGAGAACTTCAGGCTTTGATATCTTCGAAATAGGTACAATATGATCCAAGAACAAAAGTTACAACTTCCTTTTCCACAATTCTCTAAAACATCTAATAGAACAATGGTGACATTCCATCCGGGCCTGGGGACTTGAGAAGGGACATTTGAGAGAGGGATAGCATCACCTACTCAACTGAAAACTCATCCAATAACTTTGAGTTCATCTGAAGACCCACTTTTGGTTCCAAGCTTTCCAACACTTCATTTATCACCACATCAGAAAGGCAATTTGACAGAAAAATAGTACTAAAATAATCTAAGATCATGCATTTCACGTGATCTCTTGATTGACACCAGTTACTTGTCGCATCCCTTAAATCGACAATATAATTATTTTTGGATCGACACAAAGCCTTGGCATAGAAAAATTTAGGCTATAATTGCTTGTGAGGCATGGCTTCATTTTTTTGTGTTTTAAAGATTTTGGGGTTGTTTTGGTATTTTAAAAATATGAGAATGAAAAATAGGATTATGATTGATTGTGAGATAAAATATAATAATTATAACGATGTAATGGGTAGATATGATGTGAGGTTGTGATTGATTATAAGATTGTTTTTGAAATATGCTTGAAAGGTTTGTTTCTGATTTAAAATTAATACAACAATTATGTACAATTTTAAAATTTAATAATTTAATTTAATTTTTTTGTAATTTTAGAAAATATATTGTCTATTAATACAACGAATTTTGTTTTTTTTGATTAGTTTGGGATTAATAATATAAAAAAAATTATAAATAATTTATAAATATAATAAATAAAATTTTTAAAAAATTTTAAAAAATAAATCATCTACTAATAAGTCGAATTTTGGTGTTTTTGCTTTGTTTGTGATTTATAATATAGAAAAAAATTTAAAAAAAATTTATAAATTTAATAAATCAATTTTTTTAATTTTTAAAAGTGTATCGTTTATTAATAAATCAGTCTCTTTTTTTTCTGAGATTGTTTGGAATTTATAATAGAGATTAAATTCCTAAATAATTTATAATTACTGATTGCATAAAATTTCCAAATCCTAATAGCAAAATACCTTTAAAATCCAAAATAATTGTAGAATTTTGGTCAAATTCACACGACATTAAAATCCCTATGCAGATAAACTTATAAAGCCTCAGCTCAATCCAACTCTAGATCTAAGACCTATATAAAGATTCAATTTTCAGGGGACAACTTAAAGCAATCCGTCTTCAGCCGCCTCACTCTCATCTAAGAACAAATCCTCCGTACCGCTAAATGCAGCGTGAACGCTAATCAGAATGGGAGGGAGAATGCAGAGATGTCAAAGAACAAGAACCATGGATGGCAGACAGTGTAGAAAGATCGGGTGTGTGGGTCTAGTAGCGGCCTTGTAGTGGCGAGGGTGCTGAAAGGGGGAGCTGAGTTTAGGGGCGTTGTTACTGTAGACGGTTTAATTTTTGGGTCAATTGAAAGATGACATATATAAATAATATATTAGTTATTAATTTAAATTTTTTTATTGATGTATTGAAATTTATTAAATTTAATTTTAAATGATAAATAGTTAATTTTAATTAATATTTTAATATTTATTTTATACAAATCAAATATTGATAAGTGTCAGAATGAAGATGTATCATGTCAATCAAATCAAGTCTGGTAGCCTAACAATCTCAAGCTAATCAAGTTGGGACATGTAGTGCATCCATGTACGTGGACCAATCAAGTTAAGAATATTTAATATTATCTTTTAATATGTATATCAAAGAGATAATTATCAAATGTATTTAGGTCATTTCGAAGTCTTCTACTAAACACTTATATAAAGGGATAACTAGAGACTCATATATACACATATTCACATATTTACATATACACATATTCACATATTTACATATACACATATTCTCATATATACATATTTACATATTCACATATACATATTCATATATTTTCAAGCTCCAAGATTCAAGTTTTTAAGCTTCAAGTTTTTGCTACGATGACGTATTGCTACTGCAAAGGTCATATACCTTTTCAAAGTATCAAGTTATCAAGCCCTTTTATCTAGAAATCAAGGTTCAAGTTTTAAAGAAATTTCGTAGTGTCTTTTACCAAGTCAAAGGATACTGCACCATATATCTAAGAACAACTTCAAGCCTTTGGATCATATATATTAGGAGAAGAATCAGGGGATTAGTTTTGTTAGAGAATTTATATTATTTCTCTAACAAATTATAATTCTCATATTATTCTTTAATATAAATTTAATTTATCCATTATTTTTCTTTGCATTGTGATTTAATTTTGTAGACAACAAAATTTGTGTGAACAAATTTCTGGCATGCCCAGTAGGACGCAAATTTACTCCTTGTCTCTTTCTCCCATTCAAATTTTGAAGATATGTGCAACCACTCAATGGCGCTTAAGAGAAACCAACTCACCTTGGCTAGGAAAGACACTGCCAATGCTACTGACCCTGCTGTTGAATCTATCAATTAGCCTATGACTGGAGGCAAGAATACTGATTTCATTCCATCTAATGATTTTGACTCTGGAAGTTCGAGGGAAATGAATTCTAAGGTATTGTCTTTTGATGAATTGATGGCTACAGCAACTAAAGTGGCAATAATGGATGAACAACTTGCTCTAATAGCTCAAGCTATAGTTGACCTCCAAAAAATTATAGAAGAAAAAGATCAACAAATTTCATAACTCATGAACATGTAGGAATATTCTCATCTTGGAGGATTTGGCTATAATTATCAATCTTCCCTTAGTCATACAATGGTGCAGAGACAAGTTGAGGAGATGCCTTACAAGCGAGAAGCTGATCGAAAGATCAACCACTTTGCAACTCCTATTGCTACATTGTCTGTTCAACAATTGCAGGACGTGATCACTAATACTATTAGGGCTCAGTATGGCATGCCTTCTCAAAGTTCTATTGTGTATTCAAAGCCCTATACAAAGAGGATTGACTCGCTGAGAATGCTAATAGGATATCAACTACAAAAATTTTAGCTGTTTGACGGGAAGGGAAATCCAAAATAGTATGTAGCCTATTTCATAGAGACATGCAACAATGTACGGACGTATGGTGATCTTCTTATGAAATAGTTTGTACAGTCATTAAAAGGAAATGCCTTCATTTGGTACATTAACTTAGAATCTGAATCCATTGATAGTTGGGATCAAATGAAAAGAGAGTTTTTGAATTGCTTCTACAGTACACGTCGGACTATGAGCATGATTGAACTTACCAATGCAAAATAATAGAAGGATGAGCCAGTGGTAGACTACATCAATCGTTAGCATACATTAAGTTTGAACTACAAGGATAGACTCTCAGAGATGTCTGTAGTAGAGATGTGTATTCAAGGTATGCACTGGGGACTTTTCTAAATTCTTCAAGGAATCAAGCCTTGCACTTTTAAAAAATTAGCCACTTGTGCCCACAACATGGAGCTTAGCATTGCTAATCGCGGGGGTGGAATTTCTACTACAGACTAGAAGAAATAAAGGAAAGATTAAAAAAAGAGTGAAAAATATGGCACAGATGCTACTAAGGAATCTGTGGCGATCAAAACAACCTCCTTAAAAATTCTTACAAGCGATAAAAAGGTTGCTGAGAAAATTGAAGATAAATGCATTCTAACAAGCAAGAAAATACTGAAAAGAATACAGGAGAAGGAGTATCCATTTCCAGATTCTGATGTTTCTCATATTTTTGTTGAATTATTGACAAGGAAGTTCACTGAACTGCCAGAATCAAAATATCTTAAAGGAGCTGGAAAGATAAGCGATCTAAAATATTACAAGTATCATCAAGTTGTCAGTCATCCAATAGAGAAATCATCGTCTTCAAGCATAAAGTAATAGCATTGGCAAAAGATGGAAAGATAATTCTTGATATGAAAGACGTTGTTGGATCAAACCTTGCTAGTGCTACAACTGTAATAGATACCACATGTGTTGCAGGCAAAGACAGTGTTTTCTCATCTTTACTTATGGGGGCATCAACAATGCTTCAGTTTGGAGCCTTAGATCAAATGCTAGTGAGACTCAATTCATTGATGAAATGATTAAGTTGGAAATAAGTTCTACTACTGAAACTGAAGATGGCAATGAGTGGACTCTTGTGACACATCAATGAAGGAGAAGACGGTGTGTCAATCAATATTGTCCATTAGCATTAAAAGTCTTGCATGTGGCTAAACGCCCTTAATCAAAGACGACGAAGAGTTTAAAGGCTACAAATAGAAAGCAAAAAAATTCATTTGTAGGTTACAAAAGGATTCAGGTGACTCTAAAAGATTGTTTTCCTTCTCAATTCTTTAATCAAAGGGTTGAAGCAGTGAACGTTATATCTTGTGAAATTGAAGAGCAACACTCTACTTCATGTTGTACGGCCATTGCTTTTACGAATGAGGATTTGTTATTGGGATCGAACCTCATAATAAGCTACTTTTTGTCTCAAGATTCATGCAGTAGTAAAAGGTTAACCGTATACTCATTGATGGAGGATTTGCCATTAATATCATGCCAAAATCCACCATGAAGAATTTGGGGATTTTCATTGACGATCTCTCACGCAGTTGCCTAACTATTCAAGGTTTCAATCATGGAAGCCAAGGAGCCATTGGTATGATTCGTCTAGACCTCACAATTGGAGAGTTGGAAGTAAGTACTTTATTTCTTGTTATTAATGCAAGGACTTCCTACCATGTTCTTTTGGGACGGCCATGGCTTTATGAAAAAAGAGTAATACCTTCCACTATCCATTAATGCTTCAAGTATTCAAAAAATAAAGAAGTTATAAAAGTTGATGCAGATGTGAAGCCATTTACTAAAGCTGAATCATACTTCACTGATGCTAAAATTTATCTGAATCTTGACTCAGCAAGTGAAGTGCAGGGATGTATTTGCTTGGATATACAAAGAAATATCAGGATTAGATCCAAAAGTTGCAATTCATCACCTTGGCATAAAACATGGGGCTCGTCTAGTAACATAGTCATAGTGAGTGCTTCGCTCATATCTTGTCCCTCTAATCAAAGCTGAAGTCAACAAGTTTATTGATGTAGGATTTATTAGGAAAGTTAAATATCCAACTTGGATCTCTAGCTTCATGCTAGTCAAGAAGAAAAATGGTAAGGCACGTATTTGTGTTGATTTTTGAGATCTAAATAGGGCATGTCTAAAGGATGATTTTCCATTACCTATTATTGAACTCATGGTAGATGTAACCATTGGACATAAAACTTTATCTTTCATGGATGGATCCTCCAAGTACAATCAAATCAGAATGTCACCATAAGATGAGTAGTGTACAGCTTTTCACATACTAAAGGGTATTCACTATTACAAAGTGATGCCTTTCGGGTTGAAAAATGTAGGTATAACTTATCAATGAGCTATGCAGAATATTTTTGATGACATGTTACACACGAGCATAGAATGCTACGTTGATGATCTTGTGGTCAAGATTAAAAAAAAGGGTCATCACTTAGAAGATCTCTGCATGGCATTTGATCAACTGAGGAAATACAACTTGAAGATGAACCTGTTCAAGTGTGCATTTAGTATCATGTCTGGCAAGTTCCTTGGCTTCATAGTTTGACATTGTGGAATTGAAGTTGATCCTATCAAAATTGATGCTATCCAAAAGATGCCACCACCAAGGAATCTTAAAAAATTGCATAGTTTACAAGGTAATCTCGCATTTATAAGAAGGTTCATATCAAATTTAGTTGAAAGATGCCAACAATTTAATCACCTGATGAAGAAATATGCTCTTTTTGTATGGGATAAAGGGTGTGAAAATGCTTTTGAGAGCATAAAAAAAATACCTATGAATCCACTAGTTTTGGGAGCTCCTACACCTGAAAAACCATTGATATTGTATATTGCAGCACCAGAATGATCAATTGGCGCTTTAATAGCTCAAGAAAATGATGAAGAAAGGGAGAAAGCTTTATATTATTTAAGTAGAGCCTTAACTGAAAATGAATTGAAATACTCCCATGTTAAGAAAATTTGCATTGCCTTATTTTATGCAATTATAAAGTTGAAGCATTATTTTGAGGCATATTCTATTCAACTCATTTCATGTGCTGATCCTATCAAGTTTGTAATATCAAGACTAGTACTTTCAGGAAGATTAGCTGAGTGGTCTATTATATTCAATCAATATGAGATCACATATGTTCCTCAAAAAGCAGTTAAAGGACAAGCTTTTGCTGATTTCCTAGCAGATCACCCTATTCCTATAGACTGAGAAGTATTCGATTTGATGGAGCGGGGGGTAGGGATCATCTTTGTTTCACTAGAAAGGCAAGTTTTGACATATTCTGTAGTGTTAAATGTATTGTGTTCCAATGATGTTGTAGAATATCAGGCTTGATTATTGGACTTCAAATGGCACTGGAAATGAAAATTTTACAAATTGAAGTCTATGGTGATTCAAAATTGGTCATCAATCAGCTTTTAAATGTCTATGAGGTTAGAAAAAGAGATTTGATTCCTTATTTTCAACTAGCCTCTTGTTTGTTAAAGAAGTTTGAAAGTATTGTCTTAAGCCACATCTTGAGGAAAGAAAATAGGATGACAGATGCATTAACTAACCTGGCTACCACTTTAGCCCTTTCTGAAGAAGAAATGACAAATATCCCAGTGTGCAATAGATGGATTGTGCCTTCACCAATTCAACTTGACCGTGAGGAATCAAATGCCATATTAGTCGTAGTTGGTGAAGATAAAGATTAGATGACATCACTGATTGAGTATTTAAAGCATGGAAAATTGCAGCAAGACCTTCGTTATAGAATGGAGGTGCATCAAAGGTCTTCTCGCTTCATTTTGTACAAAGATGTTTGTATCGTCGATCTTATGAAGGTACTTATCAATGCTATTTGAATGGTGAAGAAGTAATTAAAGCTATGGCTGAGGCATATTCTGGAGTCTGTGGAGCTCACCAGTCGTATCCTAAGCTTCATTTTCAGATTAAAAGGATGGGATACTATTTTCCTACTATGGTTAAAGATTATATGAATTATGTGAAGAGGTGTGAAGCTTGTCAGATGCATGCTAACTTTATACATCAACCTCTTGAACCCTTACATCCCATAGTTACTTCATGGCCATTTGATACATAAGGTCTTGATGTTGTAGGTCTTATTACTCCTAAGTTGTCGGCTGGTTATGCTTACATATTGGTAGCTACAAACTATTTCTCCAAGTGGGTAGAGGCGATCCCCCTAAAGGAAGTAAAGAAAGAAACTATTGTAGAGTTCATTCGATGTAATTTAATTTTTAGGTATGGAGTGCTGTGTTACATCATTACTGATAATGGGAATCCTTTCTACAATATGTTGATAGATAAAATCTATGCACAATTTGGATTCAAGCAATATAATTCCTTGATTTACAATCTAACTGCAAATGATTTAGTAGAAGCATTCAATAAAACTTTATGCAATCTGCTAAAGAAAATAGTATCAAAATCTAAAAGAGATTGGCACAAAAAAGTAGGAGAAGCTTTTTGGGCATATCGGACAACTTATCAGACTGCTACTCAGGCCACTCCATATTCATTGGTTTATGGGGTTGGAGCTATTCTCCCTTTTGAAAGTTAAATACTTTAATTTTGTATAGCAATTCAAGAAGAACTCACTACTGAAGATAATGTTCGTCTTTGACTTGAGAAATTGAAAGCATTGGATGAGAAAAGGTTCGAAGCACAACAACAACTTGAATATTTTCAAGCACGTATGACAAGAGTATTCAATAAGAAAGTTTGTCCTCGATCTTTTCAAGTTAGAGATTTAGTGTTGGCAATAAGAAGCCCATTACCATCACCCGGCGAATGGGAAGTAAATTCATGTCAAAAAAGGATGGTCCATATGTAATAAAAGAAGTCTACACCAATGATGCTTACAAGTTAGTTGACAGAGATGGATTGAGCATAAGCCCCATCAATGGCAAGTTTTTGAAGCTATATTATCCATGAGAATAAGTTTGCTCCTTGATGTATGAGCCTAAACTGCATGTTACTCCTAGCTCACATAAGTATAAACTGCATACGGTAACCACTAAAGGTGCATATGGTTAAACTACTAACTTTTCTTACTAAAGGTACTTTATGTGGTTAAAATATTAAATACCCCACTTAGTCCAATGAGGTTAAGTAATGGATACTCCTGACCCACATGAGTATAAATTGTGAATGACAGCCCACTAAAAAAAATATTTACTTTGAACTACGTAATGACTTGATCCCCTATTGGGGTACGTAGGTAGTTTGAGAGTTATTTCCCAAGTTTAGTCACATCACTAAAAAAAAAGAGGTTTGTTTGAATGGCTTTCCAAGTTCAATCATATCACAAGAGTAAATTTGGATAACTTATTTTCTAAAGTTCAATCACATCACTAAAATGAGTTTGGATGGCTTGCTAAGTTTAAACACATCACTGGAACAAGTTTTGAGGATTTCCCAAGTTCAATCATATCACTGGAATAAGTTTGGTTGGCTTGCTAAGTCCAAACACATCACTAGAACAAGTTTTAAGGATTTTCCAAAGTTCAATTGTATCATTGAAGCAAATTAGGAAGATTTACTTCTCTAGTTCAATCGAATCATTGGAACACTCATGAATGATTTATCAAGTTCAAGCATATCATTGGAAGACGTTTTGGTTGTTTTCAAGTTTAATTTATTAGGATAGCCACTTTTACTCATGAGCTTAAGTAAGTTTATTTCACTCAATTATTGGGGGCATGTAATACAATTTTTTTCTTTGAACTTAGCATCAATTTGAAGAATTAAAAAAACAAAAAGAGAGAGAATACACAGGGAGAGTTCATAAAAGAGCAACTTTTTATTGCATATGTAGTAGTAAAGTGTTCTTTTATATCAATTATGCTAGAAAAAAAGAAAAAAAATGCTAAGTAGTTAACTATTCATGCAAGTTTATCAAA
This sequence comes from Jacaranda copaia, assembly GCA_014898725.1. Lineage (NCBI taxonomy): Eukaryota > Viridiplantae > Streptophyta > Magnoliopsida > Lamiales > Bignoniaceae > Jacaranda > Jacaranda copaia. The sequence continues at coordinate 152,594 of JACGDI010005764.1, forward strand.
AGCTACTAGTTCTTTGCAAGATTTTTCAATTAGTGCTTCCATCCTCTTTAAAGCCTTAACCTTTTGGTCAGTCAAAAATGGAGTGTTTTCAAGTTTTAAAACTTTATCTCTCTTGGCAGCCACTTCTTTCTGGATAATGGAGAAATTTTCTCTAGCCTTGAAGAGTGATGAGTTTGCAAATTCTTCCTTACTGCTTAACTCAGCAAGTCGTGTTCTCAATTCCTCTTGCTGTTTGGTGATTTGAAGAAGCTCATTCTTAAGACCATTTACCTCTTCAACCCTCTTACTTTCTATCACCTCAGCCTCAAAAAGATCCTGTTGTGCAAAAAGTAATGCTTTATCATAGGTTTCTTGTGACTCTTTTTGAATTGAATTTGACTTTACCTTTTTGTAGTTGGATGCACCATCAAAGAAAGATCTCAAGTGGTCCTCTAAAGATAATGTATTTTTTATGTATTATTACATTTCTACAATCAAATCATCAATTGTAGGCTTTATCTCTAAGAGTTGCTTAAACAGAGTTTTCATGATTTTTTAACATATTCATTCCTAATAGAATTTAAGTAACATCTGCTCTGCTTCAGCCTTTATAATTTGAGGAAAAATTTTAGAAATTTCAGTAGCTGGAAGTGTCCAAGATGGAGTTTCAAATATCTTTTGAGCCTTGTCTTTCTTAGCAAAAGCCTTATCATTTACAATTTTAGGTAATATTACCTTTGACCGCTTATTGGAATCAACAGTATTATGGAAAGTTTGCATGCCACCATCAAAAGGTTGAGAAGTATTTGTTTCAAGCAAGTTAAAAGGATTAGCCCTATTTATCGAACCAACACTACCTTTGGAAGTAATTAGGGTTGGCATCTTGAGATCTACAAGCTACATCATAAAAAAAAGGAGAAAAAAAGAAGAAGATATTAGTGCAAAGAATTAACAAATATATATGTAAAAGAAAAAGAAAAAGAAAAGAAGAGGAGTACATGATATTAAAAATATATAAATTAATAAATGACTTTACATATTTTGCTAATTCACCCAAAGGAAAAGAAGAACTTAGGACATCTGCAAAAAAATTTGAATTAATACAAATATTATCTAAATCCAAAACCTTTGGCTTCTTCTTGAGTATGCATTAGTTACTGGAGTTAACATTTGAGCAAGAAAGTGCAGAAACTATTTCACTTCCTTCCATTGGAGCATCAGAGGGAACGAAATCTTGAGTAAGTCACAGCACTTTTTAGACGGCACTTGAGTATGTTTAGCAAGGTTGTAATCCTTAGGCTCCAAATTCTTTCCTTTAACTTGCCCTAAAACAATAGAATTTTGAAGAGGTGAGGTCACTGGATTATTTTTGGGATATTTGATTAAAGCTTGTTTTGGACAAGATGGATTCTTACCAGGATGTCCAGACTCAGATGCATGCTGCTCAATTCTATCCCCAAGTTGATTGAGTTGATAGAATTTGATTCCACATCTTTCTAATTGACTTTGAGAATAATCTTAGTACCTTTTGTTTACGAAGTTTTCCAGTGTTTGTCCTACCAATTTGCATATACCTTTGTGGCCAATGGAAAGGAAGAAGTATTACTAGGAATTATAAGTTTGTAAGATGTGTTCAGTAAAGTACATGACTGCCAAAGTTGAACAAACTCACAAGTAAGAATCTTTTTCTTTAAGTTGCTCAGGACGTATTGACAAATCTACATTGTTGGCTAAATTAATGAGGGTTATAAGCTTCAATGATATGCTCTTTTCCACATCGAAATATCAAATAACTAGAATGAAGAGCCACAAAAAAGATTCTTATAAGTATTTGATATGCAGGGACCATCTATTACTGTGAGTTGCTTATGTGGAAATAAGCATAAATTTTGAATGGCTGAAGGATTGATATTGAGGAATAAATCATGCGCCTATGAAAAATTAAAATATTTGGCCATGCTCTCCCCCACATATTTGACCATCTTAGTTCCTCATACATCAATCTTGGATGAAAAATTAGTGCCAAGGTAGTGCCCTATCCAACTGAGAACATAATAAATGGGAAAGCTAGTGGAAGATTCCAAAAGACTTGGCGAAGTTGATATATTCCTTAAACCACGGTAGATGCCCATCAATTCAGGAACTGCAAGAGAAAGCAATCACCATTTTGCATTATACTAGCAACCTTAAAGAAATTAGCATGAATCAGATTAGCTTTGTGATATGGTAGAACAAAACTGCATAACCAGCTTGAAAGAAAAGCAGCCAAGTAGGTCTCCCCTATAACATTATTTTCAACCTCTAGCATCATAAAAGGCTCATTATATTCCTTAGTGTGAGATAAAAGTGATGCATCAAATCTTTCACATAGATTGTGAGAGATCTTTGGCTCAGTAGACCTCTTTCGAGAAGATCTCAAAGGGGGCTCCGCATATCTCGATGATCCTTTAAACCAAAAGCCAATCCAATCAAAAATAGGAACACCATCAGAGTCCTTTGGGAGCATATGATAAGTCAAGAATAGTATTTGCAGCTTCGCAGTAGAAAAGGATCATGTCTGTTATCACCAAGTAATTCTTTTGCAATGGTGATAGATTTATCATAGAAACATCCATAGATAGGTAATCACCAAGTACACGAAGATTCCATAAAGAAATTGAAAATTCACCAGTAACAGTATGCAAAGTGTTCGTGGAAGGGCACTACAGCTCAATGAAGGCTTGGAGGATATTCTTATGATAGACATAGGTGAAAAACGAGGCATGGATTGCTACATAGACCCTAGCTTGATAAAGAACATCTTCATGACAGCCTAGCACATTTTCTGTCCATTACCAATAACTTGCATGAAAAGATACTTCTCTAAACCTTGATGCAGGAATCCTCAATAGATGTTCATTAATGTTAGAGTGATAACTTGCAAATAAAAATTCTGGGCTAGTGGTGTTGGCATCATGAAGGGAGGATTTCAAGAGAAGTATCCTAGAATGAGATGTAATGCTAGAACATGGATCAATCACTTCCTTAGTTGTCTCTTCGAACCACTATTGGATATGCATAGAGTTACTGGGAGGTCGAGGTATGAAATGAAGAATATCATTGGCTGATTTATGGATAATCAATCTAATACTTTTAACTTTAAGGTTGTTTTTGTCACTTCCAATGATAATACATGGAGATGGTTCTGTGTGATCCTCGATATACATCCTCACGAGTTGATTAGGAATAAGCTATGCTTTTCTAACCTGCAAAAGAAAAGAGAAAATAAAAAAAAAAAGGAAAACTTAAGCATATATATATATGTATATAAAGGGATGAAAAAAAAAGTAAAAAAAAAGATGATAGGAACATCACACATTTTGATGACTCACCTAAAGTCTTCAAAATTTTTGTTTTTGGCTATGTGTTGATGCCCTTGAGGAGTAAAAAATTTTTTGTTGATGAATGCCAAAGAAATCCGAACAACTCTCTTTCAATTGTAGTAATCTGCCTATTGAATAGAAGTAGTAATAGTTGTATGAGCATTATGAGGCCTTCCTTCAAACAGTTGATGTGTAGGAATTAAGAAAAAAAGGATGCTCCTAATTGGATAGATGGATATGTCGTAACAATTCGAAATCAATTTTCAGTTACACGGTGGAGTAATCAGCACTCCTTTATATAGTTTTGTTCTAAAGAGTTGCAGTCCAAGTGCAATTAGGAGTTCAATTCAGAATGCTTCTCTTTTTAATTTTTGGAAGAATCCCAAGCTTCGACAGACTCTTATTCAACCAGTTGATAGTAATCAACTGATTTTCATGCAGATTAGTCTCATATATTTAGATTGTCCATAAAAAAAATAGTAGTTGTGAAATGGAAATAGCAACAGCTGTAACATTCGGCAACTGAGTTTAAACTTCTAGTCAAAGAGTTAATTTGAAGATTGATTTCATGTGAGGCCATGTGGCTTGTTTGTTGAAGAAAGAAATGGAAATTAGAGTGAAAAGCACGTTGCTCTTGGCCACTGCAGCGTGATTTTGGGAGGTGTTTGAAATTGAGACCTTGAAGATGCTAAAGCCTAGAAGCCAAATTGATTTTGTGTGGGCCATGCATTTAAGAAATTTGATTTTGTGGTGTAAGTGAGAATCAACCTTGTGTGGGCCACACTTGCATATATATATATATATATATATATATAAGATATGAGGCCAAAGGTGATGCTTATCACAAAGTTAAAATATCAGCAACAGCAGCTAAAAATGAAAACAACAGCAGCAATGGAAAATTTTGATTAGCCTTAATTTTGTGTGGAGCCGTGTGGCTTGAGGAGAAATGAAAATTGGAATGGAAAGTTTGCTTGAGCTTTCTTTCTTATTCACAAGAATTGGAAATTGTGCTGTTCGAGTAGCTCTTATATATATATATATATATATATATATATTTTGAAAGCTCATGTGTTGTGTGTATATATATATATATGTATGTGTGCATTTATTTATATATGTATATATTTTAAAGACTCACATATTATATAAATGTATATGAATTTATATATAATAATTATTGTGACTTATTCATTCAAAAATGTATTAAAAGACATTATTCGTGAACAAGTCTCGAGGGAGCATTTGTAGACAGCTTAATTTTTGGGCCAATTGAAAAATGACATGTGTAAATAATATATTAGTTATTAATTTAAAATTTTCTATTTATGTATTGGAGTTTATTAAATTTAATTACAAATGATAAATAGTTAATTTTAATTAATACTATAATATTTATTTTATACAAATCAAATATTGTTAAGTGTCAAGATGAAGATGTATCATGTTAATCAAATCAAGTTTGGTGGCCTAACAACCTCAAGCTAATCAAGTTCGCACACGTAACGCATCCATATACGTAAACCAATCAAGTCAAGAATATTTGATATTATCTTTTAATATGTACATTAAAGAAATAATTATCAAATGTGTTCAAGTCATTTTGAAATTTTTCTGCTGAACACCTATATAAAGGGATGACTAGAGACTCATATATACACATATTCTCATATACACGTATTCACATATACATATTCATATATTCTTAAGCTCCAGGACTCAAGTTTTCAAGTTTCAAGTTTCTACTGCAATAATGTATTGCTACCGTAAAGGTCATATACCTTTTCAAAGCATCAAGTCATCAAACCTTTTGATCTCGGAGTTAAGATTTGAGTTTCAAAGAAATTTTGTAGTATCTTTTACCAAGTCAAAGGATATTGCACCATATATATAAAAACAAGCTTCAAGCCCTTGGATCATATATATTAGGACAAAAATTAGGGGATTAGTTTTTTTAGAGCATTTATATTATTTCTCTGATAAATTGTAATTCTCATATTATTCTTTAATATAAATTTAATTTTTTCATTATTTTTCTCTGTCATGTGATTTAATTTTGCAAACAACGAAATTTGTGTGAACAGTTGTGTTGAAGAAAAAGAAATTGCGAAAGGGAATTACAGTTAGACAAAGCAATAACCCTTCAAATGGAAATTAGAAACAGGGTATAGACCATTTGTCATGTGAGTTGAGCGAGCTGTTGGGGAGAGGAGAGGAGAGGAAAGAGGTTTTGGAGTTCAGGAGATTTACAAAAAAAAATGAAGCATTCTTTACAATAAAACATGGAACAATGGGAATGAGAGGAAACGAAATAAAAGAGAGATTTGGACTTGAGGGCATCTCTCACTTAGTCCTATCCAAGGCCTTAAAGACTCACTTTTAAGATCAATATCCAAACAAAGTCTCAAGTGTATCTTGTGTTTTAATAGTCAAAAAGTGGGGTTTTACTTTATATGCAATCACAGCCATAGTATTCTGATCTCCCTCTTTCTTCCATTATTTCTTAACGTGTTAGCTCCACAACAATTCCTCTTTATGTAATATACTTACAAGCTCTGCTTTTAACTATGAAATCTAAGCTTTAGAATAATCAGTTAATTCTTCCATTGATAACCCCTCAATTTGATCATGAAGGCACTTTATTTCATTTCTTACTGACCCAACAACTTCCTTATCCCACCGAAGAAGTCCCAACTTGCAATTCTTGGTTGCTACACTTAATGCATCATAATTAGAATTAAAACTTTAGTGAGATCAGGATTGTTCTATAATATGTCCATAGTTAGCGTATTTGATATAAAAGGCTTTCAAATTTGAACCTTCTTTTTCAAATATCTTCTTGAAATCCAACCAACATTACCAAACTCAATAAGAACTGGAGAATGATCAGAATTTCAGAATAAAAAATGATGCGCCTAGTTATGAGGAAATTTTTCAATCCATTCTAAGGTGGCACAAGCACAATCAAGTCGTTCCTGTATAGTAAAAGGAGTCCTTTGATTGCATCATGAGAACTGAAACCTAGTAAATCCTATATCAAGAAGATTTGCATCAAAGAGAGCCTCTCAAAAATCATGAGCTTTAGAATAAAAAGTACTCAAGCGGTCATTCTTCTTAGAGGAAGATAAAATTTTATTAAAATCTCCAACGCATATCCAAGTTGAGGAAGAGAGAGATTTGAGCTAGTGAAGAAGTTGCCAAGAATCTCGTAGTTTGGAGGCTTCCAACTCACTGTAAAAACCAGTAAAATAGAAACCCCAATCACTGACATCCATACTAATGGTATTGTCAATATGTCGAGGCGGAAAGATATTTAAATAGATATGCACATCTTTGCTCCATAGAAGTGCTAAACTACCTAAGTGCTCATTTGAGTCAACATATACAACAAAGAAACCTAATTTCTCTCGAATTTTATCCCTTCTTCTCGAATTCAGTTTAGTCTTCACCAAGAATACCAATTGGGGATGATACTGGCGAATTATTTCACCTACTTTATGAGATGTCCAAGGAATCATTATTCCTTGGCAGTTCTAGCTTAGGGTGATCATTGTGATTAGTGGCACTACGAAGTAATTACTGCCATTAAATTCAGTATCATTGGAAACACAAGAAGGATGATCATTGGTTGAGCGGATAGTTCTCAGCTCTATCTTACAACAGGCTCCAAGCCACCTAATCCATCCAGCCATTTCTTTGGTCGACCACCTTATCTAGTCGATCACTATAGACCAAAGTGCTCACTCCAACGTTGAATCATATTCTTGCTGCATTTAATGTTTTAACAGTTAGCGTGCCTCTGCATTAATGGCGCGTGTCACCCTAATACCACCTCTGCTACCAACTCTGTCAGGAGACGTGCTCCAAAGTACTATTTACCCTGGAAAGCAAGAGATGATGTCACCTGAAATAGTACCAAGATGGGAATGACCAACAACTCCTAGGTAAGGACAAGAGGCCTCTACACTTGATAAGGATATCTTGGATATATCTTCACCTAAAGAAAGCTATAAATATCTTATTGCCAGCCACCCTTTAGGTATGCTATATATACTAAACGCTCTTACTTTACTGCTCAATTATCTCACTTGCCAGTACTAACTTGAGCGTCGGAGTGGCTTTGTCAAGAGCACCTCGACTAGTTTGACGTTTACTATTGATTGCAGATCTCAACCTAAGAAGATATTATTGTTGGAATATTCGACCTTTATGATCGAATTAGCCTAAACACAATCCAATTCACTAAAATAGCTTTCAACCTCATCAATCATGTTGAGTTTTTGTTGTCGATTGACAATCACCGTCAACATCACTTGCAAAATGAGCTAAGTAATTTTGTTGAGATATGATACAAATCCATAGTTGGTCTCTTATCCCATTCCTTGGTCGACCACATTTTCTAATTTTGGAACTCTTAGAGATATTGCTGAAAATGTCAAAGGGACATCTTTTAGGTTTAAGGCGGCTTCACCAACAGAGGCACCAGGTGTTTCTAGGCGGTAAATAGATATTCAAAAATTTATTTATCATTTGCATTCATATTCATTTATATAAAATTTACCTGCATTCGTTTAAAATGATTATATCTGTATTCGATTAGTAAATATTCGGTTATAAATGAACATGAATATGGTAAGTTCATATCCGATTCATTTAGTATCCGCTCTGAATATATATTTATTAAATAATATATTATTTATAATTTTTTTAATAAAAGTCTCATAATCCATATATGTATATATAAATTATAATTGAAGAATTTAGAACAAAAAAAGAATAAATTTAAAATATTATTGTAATATAGATAAAAAAAATTGAAGAATAAAATTAATCAATATAATTATTGTTGGTTGACTTTATAATTAATATACTCAAATGCCATTATTGTTATTAATAAGTACTAATAATCAATTACAAATTCAATTATTAATCAAAAATTATGTCATTTGTTTGATTGCTTTCTTTTAATAAAATTGTATAGCTCCTTCGATTAATTAAAATATGTATTTATTATGGGTTTATAAATTCATGTATTAGGATATTTGTAAATAGATATCTAAATAAATATTATCGAATATGAAAAAAAATAATTCAAATATGCGTAAGTTTAATAAAATATGAATAACTTTGAATAATTATAATTGAATACGAATATATACGAATCTAACAGATATCCGATAGATATGAATTTTAATATTATTTTTAAAAATCCGTCGACTACATATTTGTATTCGAATATTCAAAAAGTTAAATGAATGTAAATATAGAAATAATATATACAATTCGTTTAATATCCGTTTATACCTTAGGTATCTTGAGGAGTCAAACGTGTCTTTTACAAAGAAAATTTCCCGAGTCAGTAGAGTACTAGTAATGGGCTGATTGAGATTTTCTATGACATGAAAAGGCCCTGAGCTGGATTGATTACAAATTTACAATCTTTCGCAGGAAAAGATAAAAAGCGGGCAGACCACCATTAATGTCAGGCATATAGACTTGGGCCTGCACCTTTGGACATTTTTCACCAGTAATATTTAAGGAGCAGTGGCCCAATCCAGGTAAAGCTGAACCTTCGCGCTTTTTAGTGTTTAAAATTCCTCGAGAAATAGATTAATGAAAACCATTTTCATCACCTCCTTCACTCACAATTTGTTTGCCCTTATTCTGTGGATTCAGGGAAAATGTACCAAAAATGTCACCACCTCTGACATTGGATGAATACTCCCTGTCAACACCATAAACTGGCAATTGAGCAAAGTTCATCTTAAATTGTTCAGAATCGGGCACGGACATGGGAGTAAATGAACGGGCCCCTCTTATATTTGCACGTAGCCATAGATCATATTGAAGATGAGCATCTTGGTAGAAATCCTCCTTATGCTGAGTGTCACATTCTTTTAGAACATGACTTGAAAAATGTAATTTTGGTCCTTTAACTATTATCAATTTTTTAATGGTTCATTTTTTATTGGAGCTTGCATATTTAGTCTGTTATCTTAAGTTTATCATTGCACTTAGTCCATTTAACTACAAATTTAGTCCTTCGGGACTCTTCATTTGAAATCAAGCTCGAAATATGTCCAATCACTTCATATTGGGTCCAAATTTGGGATTTTTTTAACTATGTGTACTCAGGTGCCACAGACTTTGCCACACCAACTTAAAATTTAATTAAATCTTGAATTTTAAGACGTGATTTATAAAACAATCGCCACACTTATTTTGTCAATTAAAAATGATATTAAGAAAGATAGATATTTAAAAATAATTTAGGAAAGTACATATACATGAAAAGTTAAAAAATATTATAAAAATGAATATTTATAGGTGAAAAATGTGGCAGGCTTTTTAATTTTGTTAATCTAAAAAAATAAGTATAGTAATTATTTTCTAAACCACCTTTTCAAATTTAGTGTGTAGTTAAATTTTAAGTTGATGTGGCAAACTTGTGGCACCCGAGTACATATGGTTAACAAATCCCAAAATTTTTGATTTAGTGAGAGGTGATTAGACATGTTTTAGGCTCAATTTCAAATTAAGCGATCTGGAGGACTAAATTTGCAAATAAATAGAGTAAATGTGATGGTAAATTTAAGATAATAAACTAAATACACAAACTCCAATAGAAAATGAACCATTTAAAAAGTTGACAATAGTTAAAAGGTCAAAATTGCATTTTTTACAAACATGACCAACGACACCACAGATGTACTAGAAATTTGGCAAAGGTTCATACTGGAATTTTAATATAAGTTTTTCATCATTACACGCCGAGATGTAGAGAACGCGGCGAAGAGGCTGTGAGATGTTCAAGCCAACTTTTGTTCTGAGAACATTACAAAACTTGCGCATATGGAACACTTCGTAAAACTCCTTGCATGTTCCAATCCGACCTGCCACTAGCCTGCCTGCCTGGCCACATCCCCAGTTAATTTGAGAACGAGCAAACCCCGAACTTGTACCTAAGATCCACAGAAATCTAGATTCATAGTTGTCGGATCCTGATCTCGATTGACCACACTAAGAACTACCATTTGCTTATCAAACAATCATGGATAGCCCTGAAGAATTCCATCCTCATCTTTACTAAACTTCCATGCCCCTCCTCGGATTCATTATACGCTGAAAAAACTTGCAAAAAGCCCCCAAATTGAAAGATTTAGATGTTATCACTGGGCTTGCCAAAACCAATTCTGGGTTGAAGGAGGCTTTACTCCATTCTTGTTCAGCGACAAATAGCGTCTCATTTTCTGCTTCGACAAAAGCAACAAAACCGTTGCAAAAACCTCCAACAAGCTAAGGAAGAAGATTCTCAGAAAGAGAGACAAAACTCTCAGACAGGGAGACAAGAATATGAACTGCTTAAAGGGCATCATCTTTTTTGTTTTTGAAAGAAATCACTTCTCAAATTATTTTTGTACATTCAAATCGATTCATTTAAAAGAATTCTTTAGTAAGTTAGATATACTAATTTAATAATTCAATAAAGCATATAATTTCGTGGTTACTTGGATACAAGTAAAGAATTCAATGAATATTAAACCAATAGAATTGGTGGCACAATTTTAACATAGCACTTGATTGGTTGAATTTATATTTGTAATTATTTGTTTGATGCATACGCCAAAAGAAAAAATGATTAACTGTAAAATATAATTATTAAACTTATTCCATGCTAAATCTAATTTGAAAGCTGTAGTGACTATTTCCTTTCTTTTTCTTTTTTTAAAAAAAAGGTTGATTCATTTTGATAATGATGATAATACAAATTTTTTTTTTTATTTATCTGAGGAATTTTCTGGGGGAGCGGAAGAATGAGGGTCGCCTGATCCGCTTAAATGAACCTATAGAAATTTTTCTGCACACGGGGGGGCAACCAGCCCCTATGATTCAACAACCGCCTCAATGCCGGCATGCCTAATTTATGCTACTTTTCCCACATTTCTCTCTTCAATATATTCTTGTGGCTGGAATACCAATCTTTATTTATTTAAAATAAATACAATATTTTAATTTGCCAACCCCTACTGCGCCAGGGATATGCATCTGTAGTGCATCTAATTTGCCAGCCCCCACTTTGCAATTTGGCCCCCTGTCAACATTATCCAATGGGATTGCATTACCACTCAGTTTAGGGTACAAATCATTTTTCTCCTTTTTCCATGCGATTATTTTCCTTACACTTGAAAAATTGATTAAAAAATTATTTTCATGAATGTCATCACCTCTTCTGATACGTATTATAGACGTTTTATTATGTGATAGCCGATACCAATACATTAATTTCTTCCTCTTTCATTTTTTTCATTGAATATAATTTGTTGATAAAAGTCAAATCATTTATTTATATCAAACATATATTGGAATTCTATTGAAGTGGGAGTATCTGGCCCTCAGTACATTGAGGTCGATAGGTCGAAAATTACCCATGAGACTTAGGCTCGTTCAAACTCCACAGGTTTACAGGTGGGGATGTCTATAGGTAGGGAGGTCTGTGAACTTGGAGTTGGATAGTGTAAGTTTATTGAGACTTAAGATTGTGTTAGCCTTGAGATGATTTATTCTCTCTTTTTGGACAAATGGAGCAGGTATTTATATAGTTATAAGCTGAACTGTACATGTATTATTATTTATTAATCCTAGATGCATGGCAGCATGAAATTTATCCAAGTATTTCATATCGATATAACTTAGATGACAGGTCATATGGCCTATCTTGAGAATCAGCCCAATGAAAAAAGCCGCTGACTCTTATGGGTTTTGCATAATTTCTGTCATCCTAAGGGCTATTCTGGTCCATTCTTTAGCCAACCCTTATCATCCATTACTCACAGTATGCGTCCCTTTGATTTCAGCAGTAAAACCAAATGAATGAAGCATATATTTAAGGCAATAATGCCACCAGGTAACCCTTTCATAGTTCGTTTTCCCCTGAAGGCGCCCCTTGTGCTTTGATTTATGGCCACATACTATACTAGACAAGTTACCTATTTTACAAACTATTTTACTAGCTACCAACTTTTACGAATACAAACTTTTTCAATTTATTCTTAATGACTCGACTTTTCATTGTCATGTATCAATAAGAATATTAGATCATACAAATATCGCATCGGTTATTTCTTCCTAAAGACAAAATGGAGTAGATACAAATTGCAACACACAATACAGTATTACATAATATCGTAAAAAAACATTTTTTTGGGTGTCATTAAAGATTCCAAAAGTTATAAATAATGAAAAATTCCTTTGTCTTGAACAAATATGATTTTCTTATCCACAATACAAAAATAAAAAACAAATATGATTTCACTCATTCTGCGTCCTCTTATAGTATGTTTGGCGTAAGAATTTTGGTGAGGAAAAGAAAAGAAAATGTTAAGAAAAATAATTTTGAATGTTTGGTTGATAAGGAAAATAATAAGGAAAACATAATAGAATTGAAGAAAATTTATTTTCCTCCCAAAATGGCGAGGAAAATGAGAGAAAAGCTTATATAGATCTCTCTTCTTCTTCAACACCTTAATCATCTTCATTTGTTTCCTCTTCTTTTTCTTAAACAACCAAACAAATTTAAAAATTTCTATTTCTCTTTTTTCATTTTCGTTTTCCTTAGAATTTTTCTTTCCCTAACAAAATCCTCAAATCAAACAATTAGTGTCAAAATAAAATTTAAAGAATAACAAGAACAGGAAAGTGTTGTTAACTATGGTCAACATCATTTTGACATCATTATTTGGTGGAGTTAGATGGTGACATACCTTTTGAATAGGTGTGTGCAGCCAATCAAACACATGATCAATCATGACCATCTTAATGAAAGAACAATTTATTTTTTATTCCATTTTATTCTATAAATGCATGTTAAATGTAATTAAGTATTTAAAAGAATTACTTAAGTGTGGATTGCAATGAAAACCTGAACTACTCTCCGTCATTTCTTTCATTTACTTTATGTTGTGTTTGAATTCAAAATTTTAATTTCAAGTTAATGATTTATTTTTCAATTATAAGTTTATTTTATTGTTTGAATCATTTAGAGTTATAACAATTTAAGTTCTTTAGTATTATTTCAAGCTATTTTTTCAATCACAAGGTCAATTTCAAATTCATGATATTAATGCGAGCTAGTGAGAACATCAATTGTGACCTTCATATGAAGTTAGAATTGTTACCTATGATGAATGCATCAATTATGGATATGATGTGCAAATAAATCAATTTTTGATAATGGTCACATATGATAATTTAAGTGGGCAATTCAATATTAATTGCTAACATAATGTGTTGTCTACATTAATTTAAGTGGGCACTAAATCACGCAATAGAATAGCTTATAAATAATGGTAAAATAGTCCCTAAAGTATAAAAAATTACCTCTACTAATTTATGTAAAGACAATCTTTAAAATGACCTCCATATATATAGCGGATTTTTTTTTTTTTTTTTGTGGTAGCAACAATAACATATTGCAATTGTAGCTATGGAGGTTGTTAATGTAATGTCTTCATATGTATTGGAAGTAATTTTTAAGTTTTTAAATGTCAAAAAAAAAAAAAAAAAGGAAGAAGAAGCAGAAGAAGCAACTTCAAAAGTCCTGCAGTATAGTAGTGATCCTTCAATTCCAATATTAACGAAAACAATATCTCGTTGCATAATATGGACTTCAAACATTTATGATTTAAATATAAGTGGTTTGAATTACTTATCCCTCAATATATTAGTGAATCATTTCTCTATAATATTTTCAGTTAGAAGCATGCTTTTTATTGACTCATATTTTCCAAATATGGAATCTTGTTTTGACAACTTTGATTAAATTAAATACATATATTAAAATATGAAAGCCTCTTATTCAAAAAAACAAAACAGTATTCCACTCTTTATTATATTGAGGGGATTTTATTTGGAAAAAAAAAAATTCCATACTCATAAATAAGGATCCAATACCATGGATTTTAATGCAAGGGATTCTGTAGCACATGGCAACAAGGTCCTATCACTTAGTATTATGCACACACACAAAAAGGATCAAATATAATTAAGTCCCCTCTTCATGTTAAAATTTGGAATTTGTAATTCTAGGTAATATCAATTTAGGATCATGGATCTTTTTCTATCAGCTAGGAATGACCATAGTACAAAATATGCTTCTAATTAAGTAGTTGCACTATAGATCCTACACTCATCTATATAAAGAAGAAATCATGTAAGGGAGAGCATTCTTATATATTTTTACACAAGGTACTTCAAGTATTGAACAAGCACATAGACATTAACAATATTTTTTTATTTAAGCTGTGCTATTTGATTAATCTCTCAAAATCTTTCAACTCTAATTGCTGGGAAACTCTTATTAATGAACATAGGGAACTTCATTACACGTGGCTCGTTGATCCATTTGAACCTATAAGGTGAGGTAGAGGGCTAATATTCATTAATGTTATTCTTTTGATATTTGCATTAGCCGAATCCACCTCATGGAATGGAATTTATTATTTATTTATTTATTTTTTGATAAGTAAATGGAATTTATTTAAACATATAGATTAACATAAGAGACTTCAGAGAGAGAAGAATAAAATAAGTGATCAGGTAGAGGAGAAGGTACAAAGTATTTTGAATTAGTAATTTTTTATCCTACTAACTATATATGTTCCTAATATATTCATTAAAAACTTTGTGACTCATTTAAGAATAATCAATTAGTTCATATGGAGAATCGAGTATCATAGAAAGGACTCTAACGAATTGAGGGATTTGGAGCTACGAAAGTGTACTTGGAGAAAATACGGTGATTTCAAGTCTGTCCAAATTATTCTTTTGGATTATTCTATGTCTTTAAATAATATATTCATTTGTTGCTTTAGCGTCATTATTCTCAAAATAGCCTTTTGATACATACTTTAGGTTGAGTCTATATAGGGTTAATTACCTAGATCCATGAGGTTTGGTTTATTTACAAATAAATTTAAAGGATTTAGAAAATTACAAATGCCACCCTAAGGTTTTGCTTCATCTTGCAATTTTAAAAGTCCATTACACTTTGTAAAAAAAAAAATGCTGATATCATCAAAAAATTTACATGAGAATTCGAAAAAGCCATAGGTTACTATTGCAGTTATTTTTGAGATAAAAATACTCCTGGATCTACTTGTAATCATTTGAAGACTATAAGGTTTTATTTGTTGATTTTTTGTAAAGCATTGTAGATGGTAGTTTGACAAAATTTTCAATAACTTTGATTTATTTAATCATTGATTTTACATTTATAAATATAATTTTTTATCCCCTTAATACATATATATATATATATATATATATTAGAAGGGCTATATACAACATCACTTTTACCCGCCTAGAGTAATAAAAGCTTGTAGAAGTTGAATAACCCAATCTTTTTATAATACAAATGAAGACACATTGCAAATACCTCTCTAAATTTTGAACAAAACTATGTAACATGTTAGAAAGAAAGGCTAAAATTTGTGCACCTAGTATAAATACTGCAAAAGCCTTACATTTTAATCCTTCAAATATGACAAGTTTGACAGATTCATCATCTAAGTACTTACAAAATATAGTCAAAAAATTATCCAACAATGCAACAAAAACATCCATTGGAGGGTTCTAATACAATCATAAAATAATAGACCTCCAATATAGAGTTTTTCAAAAATTCATATTGACAAAAGAAACAGAAGGATAGATTTAAGCAACATCTCTAAAATGTCCTCCACCCCCATGTGCATATGTGCCACAACAGATGTAGAGTTGGTTTTAGCCTTCTTTTTCTTCTTCATTTCTCATAGAATTTTGACCAAAAAAGTATTAGCATCAAAGTGGAAAGATTTGTCATTTCTTTTCTACAAA
This sequence comes from Jacaranda copaia, assembly GCA_014898725.1. NCBI lineage: Eukaryota > Viridiplantae > Streptophyta > Magnoliopsida > Lamiales > Bignoniaceae > Jacaranda > Jacaranda copaia. Next base: position 168,808 of record JACGDI010005764.1, read on the forward strand.
AAGAAAATAAAACAGTAAACAACAAGTTTTAAAAATTCTAATAAGCCTCAGTATCATCAATTAGAGACTTCAAACCTTCTTCATGTTCTAAAAGGTGGACTAAGATAGCTAATTGCAAGTCCTTTTGTTGTGCCCATATGACTGTCAATTGCTACATCTAAGAGCGCATGATATCTTGCTTTGTATGATAATCGATACCTCAACTAGCTCTCTTTTTCTGCTCTTCTTAGGCCTACTTAGTAGCTTCTTTATTCTAGGAGGAAGAACTTTTGGTGGCTGTGGATTCAAGTCTGAAGGCCCAAAGGTAATATCCAGAATTGGATGTGTCACCTCTGAGTAGGCCTTCAAGTAAACAGTCTTGTAGAAGCTAATATCTGAATAAAGCTCTACTGACTCTCTTCTATATGATACAACTAATATAGCATGCTTGTATGGAATGCTAGAAATATCCCATTTTCTATAATTACAGCTCCTATCATCAAGGTTGACAATGTAATGCACCCTTTTATCTAACACTTGGAACTCGTATACACTCCTAATTGTCAACTAACATGATACTACTTCCTTCTTCAAACTATTGATCTTTGAGACCATATTCTCACAAACACAATTAGTCCACCTTTGCCCTCTCTCAATCCTCATCCTTAGCCCAGCCATTAACTTTGTTCTAAGACCACTAAGAAAGGTTAAATTTGGTTTTGACCTCAGCTCACCTATCCAATAGTTGAAAGATTCAAAAATATTATTTGTGACATGATTATTTTTCAACCTTGAATCAAACACATGCCTTGCCCATAGCTGAATAGAAATTCCCATAAACTTATCATGTGCCGTCTTCCTATGCTTCTTGATCTTATATATTGTCCAATTAAAATCTTAGGCATTGTAAGAACGTGCAGGCATCCAAAAATATTTTTTAAAAAACACTCTCAGAAAGTGCTGTCTAAAATTGACATAAATATGCTTGCAACACTTCTTATTTACAGCATTGGGAGCAAGCTTAGTTATAGCTTCAATAAGACCCTACCAATAGAAAAGAAGAAGTCACAAATAATATCACAAAAACCCTTTAACTTTCAAACAGATGACAAAAAAAAAAAAAAAACCTTGCATGCAGAAGACAACACCTGGAAAAGCCTATAATTTTGTAGAAACATAACAAGGAAAACCTTAACTATGACAAACACAAAATGCACATCCTTCAAATAGTTATAATCCTACCTTTACCCCTCTCAAATTGTGCATATATGACAAATAAACAGTCCAAACTGCAATCATATTACATACTATACAAAATCTATATATGATATTACATTTACCCCTTTAAAGGTTTATGAACCTAACCAAAAAAGAATTTAAGTATGTTAAAAATAACCAATAAAACCATTTAAGTTGCAGAAAGACAACAGAACATAAGAATATCCCCCAAGCATATCCTTTAAGCACTCAAACATATCCCTTAAGCACTCAAAGAAAAATCCCCAACTCTCCTTACATTCAGTTTCAACAACTGCAAATATAATTGGAAACAACCTATTGTTTCCATTAAGACTCACTACTACCAGCAAAACTCTGCCATATGGCCCCTTCAAGTGAAATCCATCAAATCCTAGGAAAGGGCCCATATCCATTGAGAAAACCATCTCTCAAAGCTTTTAATCCCATGATGCATCTCTTAAACATAGGTTCATTTGGTATTAAATTACTTTTAGCGCTAACTTCAAACTCTTTATTTGTTTCAAATTGTATGCCAAAAATGGAACAAGAGTTTCTTCTCATCACCATCGACCATATGAAGACAACTGAGCATATGACTCATTGTGGTTGTCCTCAATATCAATAAGTGTCTCTCTTTTTGCTCTGTGAAGCTGCATATAAGAAAGAGCAACCCCATATTTTCTCAGCTCTGTCTTGAGTCCTCTAGGCCTCTTGGTGGGATTGTCTGTCAGCACTTCTTTCAACTTCCTAGTCATCCACTTTGCAAAAGCTTCTTTGGTTTAATCAACTCTAACACATGTGTGATCTGACACTTTTATTTTAATTGAAAATGTAACATCTTATGGCATGGTGGAGGCATGAATCCTCTAAAGGTAACCATCAGCAACACATTTCACAGTCACTCTAGTTTTATTATTCTTGATCCTTTATCCTAATAATCTCAAATCTAACTCTAATGACATACTCTTGTAATACATCTCTAAAGGCAAACACATTAGATAACACCATTCCCTTTTGAAGTTTGATTTTTGATGATAAGTTTTTTGGAATGGTGAATTCCTCTCTGCCTACTGCAGCACCTCTTAGAGGATCATTTGGAATCTCCTTATCTGATGAATTCTGAACCTCATAATGGTCATCTAAACCACCAAGAACACTAAACTCCTTATCAAATTCGCTTGTCTTTTCTTCATCTGCCTCTGTCTCACTTTCCTTGTCCTCATTTACTCTGGGGAACTTGTCTCTAACTTGCCACTATCATTAAGATCATCAGTTGTATTATTTTCATCTTTATTCAAACCCTAGTCCTGAAAATAGTCATCAAAAGCAACCTCATTCAAGAAATCTTCGGCAACTTACAGTACATTACAAAAATAAATAAATAAACAAGACTTCAGATTAGGTGTGAAGAACATAAATATGTAAAATAACTAAAATAAACTCCTCCAAGTTTACATTAACTTTGAATCAACCACCCCATATTATCTACATAATTTACAATAAACCCCTAAATTTTTATGTTTCTATTACAGATTTTCCAAACATCACAAATACATCCTTCTATTAAGACTGCATCCTCATATAACAAATTTAATATGGCTGAAATTACCAGGTACCCCCCCACCTATTTTGGACATTACAATTAAGTCCCTAATATTGCAAAATGACTCTTGAATTTGCAATTGACTTACCTTCATTGCATTTGACTCAGTTCTAGTAGTCTCCCTCTCATTTTCATTCATATTATCCCTTTCAACAACAAGGTCTTTTATTATTCCGTCAATAATCTAAAATAAATAGCCAAATTTTACTAATAAAATGCTACAAAACATATATAGCCAAAATATTTTTGATAATTTACCTTCGTAGTGGCATCAACATCAACAGTATCATCACCAGTTTGTATATCGACCTCAAAGTCAGATGCTTGGTTTGTAGTCTCATGAAATTAGGAAGCCTCACCAACAAGCTCCAGCATGTCTACTACAGCTACATAACTCTCAACTTAGGATTCCACCACATCTTCTGTAGGTAGAGTTGCCTCATTAATAGGCCCTAACACATCTTCCCCAACTACAGTACTCTCAGCTTGGGGCTCCACCACATCCTTTACAGGTGGAGCTGCCTTATTAACAAGCTCCAACACATTTTCCTTAACTGTAGAACTCTCGGCTTGGAGCTCCACCACATTATCTACAAGTGGAGCCGCCTTATTAACAAGCTCTATTACATCTTCCCCAACTATAGAACCCTCTGCAATAGTCTCAACCACATCTTGTGGAGCTACAACAGCCTCACCAATATGCTGCACCACATATTGTGGAGTTACACAACTCTCAGCCACAACCTCACCCACAGGCTTTACCACATCCTTAGTAGGCACAGCTGCCTCAGAAGATGTATTGCCTCCACCACATTCAGAACCCTTAACAACATTTTCCTCAACAACTTCAACAATGTTGCCCTCACTAACATGATCTTCAAAACACTTATCATCAACAGCCTAACACAAAGCAACATATGCAACCTGATTATAAATATGTCCATATACTTCAAATAAAACTTCAACATACACCGTTAACTTATATATATTACTTAAAACCGCTTCATATTTCAAATAACAAACTAATACATCCCTGGCATTTATTTTTAATTTAAAAAATACATAGAAAACTTACACTTTCTTTCACTTCAATCTCACTCTCCTCACTAGCTATATCAACTTGTTCCCTTTCTGCCTGACTGCAACCTTTTCCACCTTCAGTTTTGTCATTACTACACCTTTTCTCAACATGAGCAGCTTTTAGGAACATCTTAAATAAATGGTCAATAGCCAAAGGAGGTGCCTTTTCTATTTGTATGAATAATTCTATCTGTGTCATACCTTGATTGAACTTAAACATATTTTGTAAAAACCTATCATCACATACTATCATCTTTTCCCTAATAGCAATATGTACCAAATCACACCTAAAAATGAAAAGCAAATTTCCAAAAGAAATTGCATTGCTTAGCATACCCTCTGTATCACCAATCAATTTTTCATAAGTGTATACGTTAGGATCTATATTTTCAATCTTATTAATGGGATCACGCATATGCACAACAAGGTCAATAGTTCCAAACCCTATATCTGCAACAAAAAATTGAAAAACATAAATTACTAAATGCAGTAAAACATTATAATTACCCTCTTCTACTTTTCTAGTATTTACATATAATGACATCTGATTTTCCATAACAAATAAACTAGTCCCAGATTCTATTATAGTGAAAATTAGTCCAATAACATCAGTTTACCACACCATTCATCAATAAACTGAAAGGTAACAACATGCCCAGACTAAATCATGTTTAAAATACCAATCCAAGTTCATTTTTGGTGGAAAAAAAGAAAACACACCAAAAATAGAAAAAACATACATACATTATGATTAAAACTAAACAAATGGGTATTTTTTGATAAATTTCAAAGAAATATATAACGTTATAACAAGATCGTACAAAAATAACAAATTTTGGAAGAAAAAAACAAACCTTTTTGAAAGTTACAAACCCTGGTTTTTTCAAACTTCTCCCTTGAAAGTGAACTCTAATAGCCATCAATCAACGTCCAAAATGGAGAGGATAATGGCAGGTTTGAGAAAATTATGGGTCTTGGGAATGTAGGACTACGATTTTTTCTAGGATTTTGAGGTTTTTTTCTTTGTTTGTGAAATTGAGAAGAATGAGGAAGACAATCGTCTTCCTGTATACTTTATCGCCAACAAAAGGGCATTTTGGCAATTCCAACAGGTAAGGGACATTTTTACCTTTGGCAAATTTCAATCTTTTTTGTTTTTTTTAAGGCAAGGGTGTAATAGCTATTTCACCCAAAACCATCCAAGTTAACGGCTGTCCATCTGCTCTAGGGGGTTTTTGTAATTTTTCTAAACCATTGGACCTTGTTGTAAATAGACCAAACCTTAGGAGGTTTGTGTAATTAATCCTATATATTAGGGGTGGAATTTGATTGCATAATAAATTTATTACTACTTTTCCGTTTGGCTGATAAACTAGTTTGATATTGGGCAAGAGACAGGACTATACACATTGATCAAAATTTTGGTTCATGGCACCTCAAATTTGCGGTTTTCAATAAAAGAACCAAAGAATTTTATTTTGCAAGGACAATGAACAGTTTTGAACCAAAGCGGACAGAGTAAAAAAAAAAATTACTTGGTTTGTGGTTGCACAGAATATATGAAGATTAAAATATTGACATATACATATGCATTTAATTTAGCAAACATGCCATGCCCACTACAAGAAAAATTACATTTAGTGGTATTAAAAAATGCAACTTAAATAGTATTATAGTAATAATTTTATATTTAATGACATTTTTAAAAGTGTCACTTGTATCAATATAATTAAAGGTATAAATATCATTAATTTACTTCTATTGTGACATTAATAAAGTGGAAGAAAAAATATATTAGATGGCACATTAAAATGTCACAAATAATGTATTACTTAACATGCCAAAGTGCCATTAAAGAAAATTTTAAATGGCATGCCAATACACCACTAAAAATGTATCTATTGACATGTTAAAAAGCCACCAAAATTCCTTTAAATGACAAGATAATATGTTACAAAAACTACAATAAATAACATGTTAAAATGTTAAAAAAAAAAAATTTAAATGACATGCTAACATGCCATAAAAATGCATATAGTGATGTTAAAATGTCACAAAAAATTCCTTTAGATGACATAGTAACATGCCATAAAAATTAATTAAACAACATACTAAATTTAATGGCAAAAAAGATTCCTTTGGATGACATTTTAATTTACCATCAATAGCCATATTTTGAGACCCCAACATGCTTCAATTGCTCTTTAGAAGACTCGATAATACGATATTTTACTTGAAAAGATAAGAGTTTACTGTCAAGCTACCCACCAAATAGTCATTATAAATATTCAAAAATATTATTATATTCTTATACTTTAAAAGCATATTTTCTCAATTATTTAAATATATGCTCAAAATTGTTATATTAAATAATACATTTGAAAAAGTTTGAGACATTAAATTTAGAGATAGAAAAGATTCAAAAATATAGTTTATAGGTGAGGAGAAAAAATGAGCAAAAACTTAGTTTTTTATACTTCTTGAAAACTATGATTAATTTAGTTGATACATTAAAATTATATTTAAGTAGTTATTTTAATCAATGCATTATGATAAGACATGAAATTGTATATTTTATAATTATATATATTTCTGTGTGATATTTATTTCATGTTACACCATAATTAAATTATGAGTTATGTTTTCATGCTTTTTTTCCAAAAAAAAAAAAAAAAGGTAGTATTGCTAGTTAAATGCTTTTAACATATAATTAAGTTAGTAATTTCAATAAAATTATATTTTTATAATATTTATTAATCAATTTATACTAGTAACAGTATATTGTAAAACGGCGTTAAATTAGTACTACTAAATAATTTATGATATTTTTTATAAATGAGCCCATAAATAAATATGAGTAGTATTTTTTTTTATAAAAATTAGTAGCACTACTTAAATACTTTGTAAATATATTTATGTTGGTATTTTCAATCAAATGTCACTATTTTTTTATTATGTATTAATCAAATGCCACTAAATATTATATTATAGTGATATTTTTCAACAATTATCACCGTATTACTCTTATGTGTCATTACACTATCGAATGTCACTAAGTTAATGCCAGTAAATATTTTGTGGCATTTTTTTAGGAGCCATCATAAATAAATATGAGTGACATGTTTTTAAGAAAAAATAGTGGCACTAGTTAAATGCCTTCAAATTATATTTTTGTTGGTATTTTTATCAAATGCCGTAATTTTATATGTCATTTAATAATCAAATGACACTAAATATTTTATTATAGTAATATTTTTTTATGACTATCATTATTTTATTTTTGCGTGTCATACTTTATATAAACCACTAACTTAGTGCTACTAAATACTTTATGACATCTTTCTTCAAACAATATTATAACTACATATTAGTGGTAATTTTCTAAAAGAAATTAGTGACACTAGCTAAATGCTTTTGAAATACATTTATCTTGGCATTTTTAATTGAATATCATTATTTTGTTTGTAATTGAATAATTAAATGTCACCAAATATTAAATTATAATGACATTTTTTTATAATTATCACCATAATATTTTTTTATGTCATTATTTATAAAATGTCACTAAGCTAGTGCCACTAAATGTGAACTTTATTGTAGTGGCCATAGGACATAAATTGGCCTTGGTGTTATTTTATGAGCTAAATAAAATTTGCTATATGTATTTTCAGTGAAAATGCTTGTTGCTTATCTCTATAGCAAATTTGCTATACTAGTTGAACATCATTTCACACAAAGGACAAAATTTAGTAATAATTTTTATATGATTGATCATCACTTGTTTTGGAATATAAACCAATTATAAATAGTAAACTATTAGTGTATCAATTATTCTTCTATTATAAGATCTAAGTCCAAGACGTATATATACATATATTTATATTTACACATGCCCGTATACTTAAAGTTCGTTAGGACTCGATCCCTAGACTTCATGCATACAAGCGTGAGGGTGATGCTGCTAGACCAATTAGCCATTCGACCCATGATACATATATAAGTCTTACCACTTGATTTAACGTAATCTTATTTGAAAAATAATTAATCATTGATCAGTCAAAATTTATTGGGTAGATGAGTTAAAAAGAGATTATTAAAAAAATAAAAATAAAACAAATCTTTCTTCTGTTGGATTTTGAAGAATAATTGCTTTCTTTTCTTTTCTCAAGTTATACAATAACAAATTTCTACCTTATTTGAATAGAAAATGCAAGAAAGCTATTAAAATTCCACCAATATATTATCTTTTCTTTCACTTTCTTTAAGTAGCATTTCGTATTGTAGGGAGATGATTGATCCACAAGTTCCAAATCCACTTTTGACATTTTGGTTGGATTCTTTTGTTTATTTAGCCTTTAGAAAACGCGTGTTAGATTTGTACCAAACCATTTCTCCTCATTCTGTTGCTTTTGTTTTTGTGGCTGCCATGGATTCTACGGGCTGAGATTTTTCCACTTTAGAATTTTGCGTGTTAGTGATGCTACTATAAGTGACGTTGACTGAGAGTACACTTGGAAAAGTAAGAGGGGAATTAATTATCGTACGCTTATGAAATACTTACAGGAGCATTTTTCCATCTGATTTGTCCTCTTGAAGTCTATATAATTAGTATACGAGGCTTCCCTAGAGATTAAATATTGGGACCAAATCTTACTGCTACAATTTAGAAGATATTTACGTGAATTTATAAATGTTTTAAAATATTTTATAAGATGTTTAAAAGTTTATATAATTTTGAAGATGTTTGGAAAGTATTTTTAAAATTGAGCTTATAAGATCCCAAATGAAAGTTAATATTTTATAAATTCTTTCAAAAAAGTATAGAGATTTTTGTTCATTTTCAAAATCTTAACAGACTCATTTAATTTTGTCCATTTTAATTACAAAATTATCATTACGAATATTTTATAAACTTCAAAATTTTATTTTATCCAAATACTTCAATTAGTTAATTTAAAAATAAGTATCTAGTATATTTTACAAGTTTAAAAAATACGTTATGAGATGTTTAAATTAGTTTAGTCAAATACCTTATTGTTGCTTTGATTCAAAGAAAGTATTTGATCAAGATATGAGGAGGAATCATGTCGAGAATGTACAACAATTAGTTGATAATCAAGATATACGAGGAGGAATCATGTTGAGAATACACAACAATTAGTTGATGCATTCTCCATTAGTTTTAGTTTTTTTTTAATTGAATGTTTTTACGATTGAAAGGAGATGAAATTTTTAAAAACTAACATCACAGATGCTATGATTTTTTTTTTCATTTTCTTTTTTTGTTTCTCTTTCAGGAGACTAATTTTGCATCGTGCTCTGTTAAACAAGGGGAAAAAATGACTTGTAGAATTTTCTTGAACTGCGTAGGATAATCATCAAATACTCATATCACTCTAGGGAGAGGGGAAAAAAATAAGAAAAAAAAAGGAAGAAGAAGAAGAAGAAGAAACAAAGAAAGAAAAACTTTAAAGCCTATAGTTAGAAAAAAGATTAAAACATGTGATAAAATATTGATAAATTTTTTTTCAGACTCTAAGTGGTGGATTCTGTGCATGGCCCACCAAGCAATACACGTAAGAGCTTTTTATTTTTACTTTCTGTTATTTCTTAAAGTTCTCACAGCAAGAATAATTCAATTTCTTATGAAACTTATGTAAATGTCATATTAGATGGTTATCATATTTTTGTAACTAACAAGTAAAGAACAATGTGAATTCCAAGTATGTGCAACATTAATTTGACTTCAAAAATAATCAAGAATTCCATCTAAATAAGGATGATGTTGGAAAGGCAGCTGCATCTACGCAGGCATTCTCTTTAAGAAGTTTTGCGTACATCTCTTGTATTACTTTTTGTTGTATAATTCTTGTTCAATTTTGGTAGTTTTCCTTATTTAGGAGTTTATTTGACAGCTATAATCTCTAGTATATATGTTCTATTTCTGGGGTAATGAAAACAGAATTCTCATTCCAAATTGCTGAGTTAATTTAACATGGTATTAGAGCCAAGTTGATGGAAAGAAAAACAACAAGAGTTCTGGATTAGAGAAGAAAACATCCAATCTTTACACACCGAATTTGAATGACAACCCTGGTAACTTGATTACCCAAGTTCAGTTGAAGAGTGAGATTATGAAGAATGGGTGCGAGCTATGCGGACTACATTGCGAGCTAAAAAGAAATATGGTTTCATTGACGGATCTGTCAAACAACCAACAAATGATTCACCAGAACTTGAAGATTGGTGGATGATTAACTCGATGTTGGTTTCTTGGGTATTTAATACCATTGAACTGACACTTCACTTGACTATCTCTCACATGGAGAACGTGAAAGACTTGTGGAAGGATATCAAACAAAGATTCTCAATTGGGAATGGTCCACAAATGCAGCAATTGAGATGGGATTTGGCAAATTGTAGGCAAGATGGCCTACCAATTGTATCCTATTTTAGTAGACTCAAAACATTGTGGGATGGAATAAATAACTATGATTAGATACCAATTTGTGTTTGCACATGGTACAGATGCAATCTTACCACTAAATTGGAAGGAAAGCATAAGGAAAAGAGAGTTCATCAATTTTTGATAGGCTTAGATAAAGAGGGATACGGAATAGTGCGCTCCAATATTTTGAGCACTAAACCTTTGCCTAATCTGAATCATGTCTATGCTATGATCGTTTAGTAAGAGCAAGTGCGAACTATGACACAAACCAAGGATGAAAGAAATAATCCCATAAGTTTTGTGATTCGGGCAGGTGGATGAAATTCAGGGGAGATAAGGATAAAACCTCAATTTCTTCTAGAGGGACATAATGCTGAAAGTTATTTCTAGTTGATAGGCTATCTAAAATGGTGGGAAAATAGACCACATGAAACCTCTATTGGACGCGGTAGTGGTTAAAAGTATGTCAATGGAGGTAGATGTAACAATGGAGGAACTGCTTGTGCCAATGTTATACAAGCAATTGGAGTTGATGGTAGGTGAGGAGTTGTAATAGATTCAGATTTAAAAGGTCTTATTGGATTGAATGATGAGTCATAGGCTACTTTACGAGGCATGTTGAGTTTCCATTAGACTGGTGCCCATGAGAGGATGACTAGTAAGTAGAGGATTCTTCCTTAGATTATTGACACTGGAGCTTCCCACCATATGACAGGAACATTAGCATTTTTGAGTGAATTGCATGATATTGTGCCATGCTTAGTCGGGTTTCCTAATGGAGAAAAGACCATGGCGGTGAAAGAAGAAACTGTGTTGCTGGGAAGAGACTTGAAATTGCGACAAGCTCTTTTTATGCCTAATTTGAAATGTGATTTGATTTCTACATCACAACTTCTTAATGATTCAAATTTGGTTATTCAACTAACTAACAAAATTTTTGCTATACAGGACCTAAACTTGAGGAACATGACTGGAGCAAGTGAGCAACATAAGGGGCTTTATTTTCTCAAGGGAGTGACATCGGTATATGCTTGTAAGGTGGCTAATAAGGGATCCTTTCAGCTTTGGCATAAAAGAATGGGTCATCCTTCTTCTAAGGTGGTAGAGTTGATTCCAGAAGCTGGCAGATTAGTTAGGGAAAACAATAAAACTTGGGAGGTTTGTCTTAGAGCAAAGCAAACAAGAGAGGTTTTCTTTTCTAGTGACAATAAAGCTAAAGATTGTTCTAAATTGATATATTGTGATTTGTGGGGGCCTTATATCGTCCCAACATCATGTGGAGCAATTTATTTCTTGAAAATTGTTGATGATTACTCTCGTGCTATGTGGATATATTTGCTAAATGGAAAAAATGAAGTAGCTTGTGTTCTTAGGAAATTTATTGTGATGGTTAAATGCTACGTTGAGAAAAATGTGAAAATTGTTAGAAGTGATAACAAAAGTGAATTCATGGGATTAAAGGAATATTTTGATGAACAGAGGACATTACATCAGACTTGTTGTGTTGGAACACCTTAACAAATGGCCGAGTGGAAATAAAGCATTGCTATATCCTTAATGTAGCGAGAGCTTTGCGTTTCCAAGTATATTTACCTTTAAAATTTTGGGGAAAATGTGTACTTGCAACTAGGTATCTGATTAACAGGACTCCATCTATGCTGTTAAATGGAAAAAATCCATATGATATTATCTTTTGGTAATTCCCTTCCTACAAACATATTCATATTTTTGGTTGTTTGTGCTATGTACATAATCTGAATAAAGACAAAGACAAATTTGTTAGTAGAAGTCATAGGTGTATTTTTGTTAGGTATACAATGGGAAGGAAGGGGTGGAAATTATATGATTTGGAAACTGATGAAAACTTTGTATCAAGAGATGTAGTTTTTGTTGAAACAGAATTTTTGTATGCTGATGAGAAAACAATAAGTAATGGATCCATTGAAAATAGAGTTGTGGAATTAGGTGACGAAGTTGAGGGTTTAGAAAGCGATTTAAGAAAGGAGTATGCTAAAAGTGCTTATAGAAAAAGTGAGGTGAATCATGAAAGTGAAGAAGCAATCCACACAAATGGAGAAAAAGTGGAAAGGAATGATGTCGTCCAAGAGTAGCTTGGTAGGGGACAAAGGGTCAAGAAAATTTCTGTTCACTTGAAGGAATATGTGATGAATGCCATCAAAATAAGCCCCTCAACATGCTTATCTTTTCGATATGATTCCTCATGTAAGTCTTACTCTATAGCACATTATGTGAGTTATGATAAATTTTCTATCCAACATTGGTGTTTCTTGGTAGCAATTACTACAAGACATGAACTTAACTTTTATGTAAAAGCAATTAAAGATGAATGATGGAGAGAAGTTATGAGAAAAGAAATACAGGCTTTAGAAGATAATGGTACATGGACAGTTGAAAACTTGCCACCAAGGAAGAAAGTAATAGGGAGCAAATGGGTTTACAAAATTAAGTATAATTCTAATGGAAGTGTTGAACGGTACAAGGTGCGATTGGTGATACTGGGAAATAATCAAGTTGAAGGCATAGATTATCAAGAGACGTTTGCTCCTATAGCAAAAATAGGTACTGTACGCACTTTTCTTGCCGTTGCAACTGCCAAGCATTGGGAACTTCATCAGATGGATGTCCAAAATACTTTCTTACAGGGCAATTTGGATGAAGAAGTTTACATTAAAATGCCACTTAGATTTGTCGCTCAATCATTAAGGAAGTTTTGTAGACTTCGAAAATCTTTATATGGTCTACGGCAAGCACCTAGATGTTGGTTTGTGAAATTAGCTGCATCTTTGAAAGCTTATAGTTTTCAACAATCGTGTTCAGATTACTCCTTGTTCACTTATCAAGTTGGGACTACTCAATTAAATGTGCTTATTTATGTTGATGATCTCATTTTCTCTGGTAATGATGTTTTTGCTGTGCGAAGATTCAAGAATTATTTGAATCATTTTTTCATATAAAAGACTTCAGTAAGCTAAAATGTTTCTTGAGAATTGAAGTGGCAAGAAACTTGGATGATATTTTCTTATGTCAATGTAAGTATGCACTGGATATTATTTCTAAGGTTAGATTACTAGATTGCAAGCCGGCTAAAACTCCTTTTGAACAAAATCACAAGTTGGCTCTTACTGAGAGCGATAATGTAGACAACTGTGCTCAGTATAAGCGCCTGGTGGGTCAGCTTATTTATCTAACAATAACTCAGCTTGAATTGTCTTATTATGTGAATATTTTTGCACAATTCATGCAGTAGCCAAAGAAAGCCAATTGGGATGTAGCTCTTTGAGTTGTATGTTAATTGAAAGGAAACCTAGATCAATGTATTATGTTGTGTGTCAATTGTGACTTCAAATTATCTACTTATTGTGATTCTGACTAGGCTAGCTATCTTTTAACAAGATGGTCTTTAACTGGTTATTTTGTTCTTTTGGTAGAATCACCTATCTTATGTAAGACTAAGAAGCAAGTAACAGTGTCTCGCTCTTCTGCTGAAGCTGAAATAGGTCTATGACCACTACAGCTTGTGAACGCAAATGGTTGAAAAGATTATTGGATTCTCTTGGTGTGGTACATTCTGAGTCTATGCATTTGCATTGTGACAGTCAGGCAGCTTTGCATATAACTACTAATCCAGTCTATCATGAGTGTACCAAGCATATTGAAGTAGATTGTCATTTTATCCATAATGAGATACTCAGTAGTAACATTCGAACATACTATGTTCGCAGTTCGATGCGGCTTGCTAATATTTTCACAAAGGCATTGGGTAAGGATCAATTTGAATTCTTTCTTCGCAAGTTAGGCATTCAAGATCCCTATGCTCCAACTTGATGGGAGGTGTTGGAAAGGTAGTTATCAATTACCATCTATGCAGGTGTTCTCTTTAGGAAGTTTTGCGTACGTATCTTGTACTACCTTTTGTTGTATGATTCTTATTCAATTTTGGTAGTTTTCCTTAATTAGGAGTTTGTTTGATAGCTATAATCTCTTGTATATATGTTCTGTTTCTGGGGTAATGAAGGTAGAAATCTCATTCCATATAGCTGAGTTATTTTACAGATGAAGAGGTATACCCAACTACTATATCGCCATAAAAACATGTTTACAAAGCCTATAAGACTCCATGTTTTGAAAACTATGTGTTTAAGTTCATTGCAATATGTGGATATTTATGTCATTCCATACATGATATGAACATTATGAGCTTCGTTGTTGATGTTTATAATTATTTATGTGTTGATGATTGTGTCTACATTTACTCTAAATATATAATTATTTGCTTAAAAAATTTGAAGTTTCTAGATTAAATCAAAGTTTATCCCCGTTGTTTGTAGTTTTCAATAATTAATGTTATAAATATCAATTAGACTAGTCAATTGGCAGGGAGTCACCATATTCAAGTACAAGCGCATCTTAAAAATATCAAAGCATAATTTTATTCTACTCTGTAATAGAACTTTACATTCTACCTTACTCTACATAACCCAAAATTTGTTGGGTCTGTGTGCTATGTCAAGTTTACTGAACTTTATTTTTTTAATATACTGATTGTATATAAAAAAAAAATGTTGGTATTCAGAACAAAATTAAATATTACAAAAATTTAGTGTGTATATTTAATTAAATTAATTTATACGTTTAATTTTTAGTATACTTAACAAACGAAAGCTATAAAACTTAATTATTTTTTTTTCTCTTTTATCTTTCCCGTATTATGTTTCTCTTCTATTTTTTTTCTTTTACTATTTTAGCAATAACATTACTTTAAAAGTTTCTGACTTTTTTCACACATTTGAGAGATCTCATATGTTGTCACCCTCCTATGAGTACAATTTCCTTTATTTTAATATTAAAAAAAATTATGCGATCCATCTCTATTGTTTATGAATCATTAGAACTTTATTAATTAATTTGATATGTTTTGTTAGGGATATATTTCATTCTCTTCTTTGATTTTACCTTTCTTATTTTTTCTCAATTATTTTACTTAATTATAATTTATTTCTTTTATTTATCCTATTTTTTTTTTCTCTCACTACCAAAAAACTAAGCATATCCTACGAAAAAATTGCTACGAAATTTATTTTGTAGCGATAGCTACAAGTCATAGTTACGAATTTTCGTAACAAATATAATTTTTCAATTATAATCAACAAAAATTATGAATGATTAATTCATAGCATTATATGTTAGAAGGAAAACAGAATACTTATGTATTATTCATAAAAAAATTAATATATTTATAAAAAAAAATGCAACTATCAGCTATAAATTGATTATGGTGAAGGTTAGCTACAAAGTATCAACTTCAAACTTGGTTAAGACAATTCTTAGTCAAAGATATGAATTTTTAGCATTAGCTATGGATTCACCGTAGTTGATGCCCTTGTTTTTTGTAGTATCTATTGAGTTTTGTTCTATTACTTTTTTTTTTTTTTTTCAAATAGTGTTACTTCATAGAATATATTCAAGCAAATATATATAAATAGTTGAAAAAATATACCATTATATAAAAATTAATAAATATTTTTAGTTTACTGTTAATATATATTTGATTTCAATCTATAAAATTTTAATTTGGATTAACGTAGTAGGCAATATTTGGGCATAGATTACGTAAGTAATTACTAGAATAAATCCTGCTGAAACTCAATGTACTTATTTTTAGTCAGTATGAACTTGCATTTGAATATTTTGCGATTGTAGAGTATCATTGAAAATTGAAAACAATAACCAGAAAAGAAAGCAATAGTGTAAAGATAAAGATGGTCATGTGAAAGAAAGACGCGGTTGGGTTATGAATTCAAGAAGAGAGTGATTGGATTTAGTAAAATCAATATGCATTTATGTATGCTTGCTTTCAATTAGTAAATCACAGTGAAAAGAAAAGAAGATGCAATATTTGAACACATTTTCGAAGAATGAATCTACCGTCTGAAGAAATGATAGCACTGTTGCTGATTACTTTAGGCAAACAAAATTATTGCTTGGATATTCACTGTGTCACTGTCACAAATTAGGCATTCATTACGAATATATGGCTGCAGAATAAATTTCGTAGCTATAATTGTAAATTGTAGCTACAAATTTTTTATAATAAATATATTTTTTTTAAAAACGAGCCAAAAAAATTATTAACTATCAATCATTAATTATGTTCGTTACAAGCACAATTGATTAATTTCAAATTATCCATAGAAAAATATATATATAAATATATAAGAATAATTATTAGCTACGGATTGATCATAGAGAAGGACGAAAGGTTAGTTACAAAAGTATCTACTTTGAATTCGCTTAGGTCAATTTCATAATTTAGACTATAAATTTTTAGCATTAGCTATAAATTGATCGCTATTAATGTCCTAAATTTTAATAGTGTGTATTGAGAAACAATAATACAAAAAAAAGAGAACATCATACACTGATTATCGTTTTCAAAAGAAGGATTCCTTTTTCTTTTTTTAATTAGGTCGATATATATATATATATATATATATAAATATTACCGAGAATCCACCATTTATTTGGTTGAGTTATTTGGTACAAAAAAAGTAGCTTCATGTGACTTTTTTATATATACACTCATGGGTATATATACTAAGAGTTCGTTAGGATTCAATTCCTAAGTTTCACACTTATATGTGTGAGCACAACAAAAATGGCGAACCAACTCATTACCTTCGGTATCCGTCTACTCCAACTAGATAGGTTTAGGAATTTTAGCAGTTGATTGAGTATGAAAGTGGACATGAAAAATACCTGCTTTGACCGTGAAGAACTGAAGGCAAGTATGGTACAACTCTTTCTCCACTTCAATTTGCTCGGATAGATGTTAATTTTTAGGGTGAATTACATTCATATCCCCTAAGATTTGGCAAAATTACCAACAAACCCTCATTTTGAAAATTACATTTACCCTCCTAAACTTTATTGCCATCCAACATTTTAACCTAGTCGTTAGCCACCGTTAGGGTTTTGCCTTGCCACCATTAAAAAATATGGGTGAAATGCAAAAAGCCCTTATGGCAATTGAACTCAATTTTGACCAGGTTTTACATTTTGTGATTGACAAAAATACTCTCAAGGGTGGTATTGTAAGATTTTTGAATTGATTGAGAATCTATTTGTTATTATTTTTTATTAAAAAATTAAAAAATAAAAAATTTAAAACGAAGGATAAGTAAAAAATTTATTAAAATTTATTCTTTATAATTAATATTTCTTGGGACTAAAATATATAATTAGCATTTTAAGTTAGACACTTAATAGTATTAAATAAGAAATATTTAAAATAATTAATTAAATATATTTATTGATTAAAAATAAATAAACAAAAATTTAAAGAAAAGATAAATAAAGAATTTATTAAAATTTATTCTTTGATTTTAAAGAATTCATTCTTTAAAATTTATTAAATAATTAAAAAAAAACCTCGAGCCAGGCTAGGAGCCAATTGCTAGCCATAGTTCGGCCACAATAGGCCCCTGGCCATGGCCAAATTCAATTGCTTGGTCAAGCAGCCGTTGGCCATGGCTGGGCAGCATCTTGGGTAGGGGTGAGGGTGGGCATGAGGGTTGGGTGGTGGGTTGTGGGTAATGTATTTTATATATAGATATATGTGTGTATATATATATTTATTGTATATTTACATATATATGTTTATATATGCACTTTTATATTATAGTAAGATAATGATTTAAATTTTATTTTTTATTCAATTATTTTATTTTTTTATTAATAAATGAATTTAATTAAATTATTAAAGTAATTCACTCTTAAAATTATTAAAATTATGTTGTATAAGATAATGTATTTAAATTTAATTTTTATTATTATTACTTATTTTATTTATTTATTGTCATGATTTAATAAACTATTTTATATAGGTTTACTGTTTTATCATCATTAAATATGTAACTCAAAATTAATAGAAATATATTATCTAAGGTTATAAATTTAAATTTTTAAAAAAAAATTAAAGGTGATAAAAATATATCAAGTAAACCCTCATAAATTAAAAAATATTACAAATAGGTTCAAGGGTATTTCTATCTTTTGATTTTTTGATCTTTGATTTTTTTAATTTTTAATGGAAGGGCATTATGGTCATTTTACACTTTCCATTAGCATTACATTTTAGTTTGAAAGTCCATAGGGGTAAATGTAATTTTCAAACAAGAAGGATTATTTAGTAATTATGCCAAATCTCAGGAGATATGGATATAATTCACCTTAATTTTTAATATTAATCCTTTTAATAATTTATTTTTTTTGTTAACTAAGAAGCATGGTGACGATTTAAACTTGTGTAATTCAGATTAATGATGATGAAGATGATGAAAAAAATGAAGGCCATACATTATGAATTTATTTCACTGCCATTATAGTTGGTTTAATTTTTATAAAATTTTTTATTGTATTTATTTTAGTTAATTTCATGTTATTTTGATTGATTTTGGATTACATTTATTTTAATTGAGTTTATAACTTATAGGCTTTTGAATTAATTATGTATTTTTATTTATTTAATTTTAAAATATAGAATGCAAAATGGGGAATGATGAATGCTTGTAAAAGTTTGCGCATTCATTTAATGTAAGGTTGTAAATGAATATTCGAAAATTTGTTTATTATTTACATTCGTATCCGTTTATATAAAATTTATCTGCATATATTTAAAGCGAATATTGTCCATATTCGATTAATAGATATTCAATTATAAATGAATACGGATATAATAAATGCGTATCTAATCCGTTTAATATCCACTCCGAATACATATTTATTAAATAATATATTATTAATATTTTTTAATAAAAATTTCATAACCCATATGTGTGTATATATATATATATATAAATTATAATTGATGAATTGGGAAGAAAAAAGAATAAACTTAAAAAATTATTGTAATATAGAGAAAAAATTGAAGAATAAAGTTAATGAACACAATTGTTGTTGGTTGACTTTATAATTAATATACTTAAATACCATTATTATTATTAATAAGTACTAATAATCAATTATAAAGTCGATTATTAATTAGAAATTATGTTATTTGTTTGATTGCTTTTATTTTTAATGAAATTATATAATTACTTTTATTAATTAAAATATGTATTTGTTATAAGTTCATAAATTTACATATTTGGATATTTGTAAATAGATATGTAAATAATTATCATTGAATATGAATATGAAAAAATAATAATTTGAATACAAATAAATTTAATAAAATATGAATAAATCTTAATAATTCTAATTGAATATAGATATATCTGAATTTGATCGATATATGACATATACGAATTCGAATATTATTTTTTAATATTCATCAAATCCATATCTATATTTGAATATTCAAAAAGTTAAATAAAAATAAATATAAAAATAATATATAATTCGTTTAATATCTATTTACAACCCTAATTGTACGAGAAAATAGGCACAAAGCTCTCCACCCCTACAAATACACAAGCCGGTACCGAGACGAATTTGGAGACGTGTGGACAAAGATTGAGACCAATGATCCCCCGAACCAACTCTCCCAATTACCATTTCTGGAGGGCAATTCAATGTAACTTATTGGAATCAAACTTCAAACCTCACACTTATAAGTATGAGGTTAATACTATTTAGTCAATTTCTCAGTCGTCAGCACATGATTTAATTTTTCTTTATATTATTGAAAACAAGTTGGACAAGTTGGGCACGAAAAATTTATTATTGATTTTTTATGTGACCATATGTTATTTATCATAGATATGTAGCAGAAAGTTATTATCAAATGTAATTGAAAATATTTAAAGTAGCCTCAGAGACCCATCCGTGAAAATTAAATGAGAAAAGATTATAATTATAGTATTGTTCCCTATACATTATAATATTTATAGTGTTTTTATTTTTTTATTTGTTATGTATTTATACATATGCATCTTAAGAGTTTTTTAGGATTGGATCTCCAAATCTTGCACTTAATGTTTTACCTTTAAAATACAATTTCAATCAGGGCTATCAATGGGTTGAATTCAAATATGAATTAGATCATGGTAGATCCAAATCCAAATTTGATAATAATAAACCATATCCAAATATAATCCAAAATTCTATAGGATATGTATTTGGTATTGCCATATTTGAATCCAAATAAAATTTGATATCCGACATCCAAAAAAATAATTTGAATTCAAATAGTACTCTCAAATTATTATATCACTTCTGCCTATTTGAAAAATTCGCCTTTCTATCTTGGCTAACAGCTTGACGCATGCCTTGTTTAAATGGTTGGTGCATGTTTTTTGAATAATAATAAATGGTGTATTTGTCTTTATTATTTTCCTTTTCACTCCATACAAATTACTACAGGAAAACATTCCTTCATTAATGGAAAATTTGTGATGGATAAGAGTCCAACCCAAATACAAGATAATTATGATGGATTTGTGATGGAGTACTAACAAGTATAATAAAAGAGAAAAAAAATATATTTTCGTGATGATACTTGTGATGAACTTTTCTCCTAAACAAAAATTTATCTACTTAAGCATTAATAATGAAATGTGCCATCACTGATTCAAAATTAGTAAAATTATTGACGAGATTTATCATCACTATAATGCAAATTAATTAAAACAAATAATTTACACCATTCAAAGGATTCAAACTTGTGAGCTTAAATTAGAATCAATGAAATTAGTGATGAATTTACCATCATCAATTTAAAGTTAACAAAAAATAAATTTGAGAAAGAAATGTTACAATTGCATAAGACAGGGGTCGAACTCGCAACTTGGGTTTAAAATTTCATAGCTGGACCATTCAAGCTACAACAAAATTGCTACTACTTTTGTACACTTAAGTTTACTTATAAGTTTCTTAATGGTCACTAGAATGGATTAGGCATACTTAAACAAGTGAGGGGGTCAATAACAAATAAACAAGAGGAGTGTTTGTACTGGAATGGATTTCTCAAAGTCCAAAGGAAGAAAAGGTCAATAACCCACTATTTATTAAAATTCATGCTTAAACAAGTGAGAACTCGGTCCCACCTCGACACCTATGAAGAGCCAAACCAACAAAGGAATGAAAACACAAGACCAATTAACAAGCCTTTATGAATTTGATTTATCATAGAATTTTAAAAGTGTTAATTCCCTGTACTTTACTACTCAATCATTTGAAGAAGTTTAGGTAAAACGTATTCTATTTAAAAGTTTTATTTCTACTTATTATTGCATATGCATACACATACATTGACATGCCACAAAAATTCATCAAATTTTGAATTTTTTTTTTTTTAAAGCAAGGGAAAACTGATCAATCAGGCAAATAGCCTTTAATAATTAGTTTGGCATTTTTGTGCCTAATGTATATGACACTAGAAGTAAATAACATCGCAACAAATCTATTATGGTTCTAAGTAGGGTCCATGAGCAAAAATTATATTCAAGAGGCATATATAGCTATGCAATCCAAATATCATAAGATTAATTTATTTGTAATATCTATTTGAGCTTTGAGAAAAATGATAAAAAATTCTTATAATTGTGCAAATCTATGGTTAAGTCTTCCTTTCCTTAATTGCATGGATTGATGGCTAAGTTTTCCTTTTCTTCTCACACTCAATTTATTGACAGCTTTATTAAGAAAGCAATATCAAAACATGAGTAGAGAAAGAACATAAGTACAATATGTAAATACAAAGCTCTAGAGAGCCCTTCCATCATGGGTTTCTAAAATTGTGCCTTCACCAAATTTCATGCCAAGTCTGTTAAAAAAAACCTTAGCAATATTAAGTAAAAAATAATAGACTGTACAAGTCATGTCTCATCAACTGTGTTAATTTAACCCATTTTTATTTTATTATTGGAATAAAATTTTAATAGGGCCAACATATTATACGATTTACTTTTTGTTTGCGTGGGATTTTTGAACATGTTTAGAACATGCAACCAAATTTCGCAAAATAAAAGTTTAAATAAGCAAACTTAATTCTTATAACCAATTTACTGAAACCTTAATTTGATCGAATATTTATATTCTGATCATCAATATATTATTATTGACGGGAAGAAACGCATTTTAGCTGGCTAGCCAAAAGGAAGCGTGT
This sequence comes from Jacaranda copaia, assembly GCA_014898725.1. Classification (NCBI taxonomy): domain Eukaryota; kingdom Viridiplantae; phylum Streptophyta; class Magnoliopsida; order Lamiales; family Bignoniaceae; genus Jacaranda; species Jacaranda copaia. The sequence goes on from JACGDI010005764.1 coordinate 191,284, forward strand.
GAATGGAATCATGAAATGGTTGAGAAAGTTGCATAAACGAGAATAATAGTCCAACAAAAAGAGGGCATTAACTTCACGTTTTCACACAGCGCGTTCTCTCAAATTAATGGTTCTGGAAACGCGTTTTCTTTGGAATCGAAGTTTCCTTAACAAATCTGAAAAGAAAAATACAAGGGAAGGTTCCCACTTGTGATTGCTCGAATTGAATAATGCAAATTCCAAGTAAAAATAAAAAAATGGGGGCGAGTAAAATTCTACAAAAATTTGAAAAATACATTTCCGGGGCCTTGAGATTGAAGTGAATTGCTCAAGATAACATGATGCAATGTTCTCTAATATTCTTTTCGTTCCAAAATTATTGTCCGGTTAAATGGATTTGCCACTGAATTTTAAACCAGATTTTTAAGAAATAAATTTAACATTTTGAATATATTCAGAGAATTTTCCCTTTTAAATAATGGCCAGCAGGTAGCAGGTCAAATCATTACTTCAAGTGAATAAATGGTTTCACAAAAGTATTTTCAAAAAATTAGCTTCATTTTGAAATACAAATATATATATATATATATATATATAAATTTGAAATAAAGTGAGTAATAATGAAAATCTCATGGACACTGCATATATAAAGCTTTGAAGAAACTCTAACCAAATGAGCTAATTAAATATGGCAGACTTCACGAAGGAAATTTCTGAAAATTATAAAATTCAATATCTAAGAGAGGACACTATTATTTATTCTTTACGGAAAATAAGAAATTTATGTTTCATTCAAAACAAAATATATCCACATGAATTAGTTTGGAATTTGATCATTTGGACAGGTGGAACATATATCTAATAGACACTTGTTTTCTCAGTTCAAAAATATGGATTGTTTGTTACAAGTAATTTAGAGCTCGTCAGGTTTTATTTTTAGAGCCATTTTCAGTTTTCATATATTTTTAAAATTAAAAAAATAATTATAATTTGAAAATAAAAATAAAATTATGTTTTTATATTTTGATGGTAAGTAATGATTAAAGTAAGTATAGAGTTGAAGAGTAAATTCAATTATATCTTTTTATGTTTAAAAAAAATTATTTTTAAAAAATATATATATTCTATTTAGTTTAAAATGACGCAGGTACTTTATGCTAATTGAAATTTGAATTTAATTTATGTGATAATAGAATGACAGTTAAAAAAGAAAAATTTTGAGTGAAAATAAATAAAAAGTTATTATTTTTAATTTTTAAATAGTAATGAAATTGAAAAGAAGAGTTGGAAATAAATATGAATAGGCTCTTAAGGACCCGTTTGGTTTTATTTTTATTTTTATTTTTATTTTTGATTTTCATTATTTTCAAAGTTTGAAAATATAGAGAGTGAAAATGAGTTCAAAATAAATTTGTATTTGAATAGATTGTTTGAAAGTAATAATTATATTAGATTTAATAGGCTCTAGGTAGAAAGAGATAATAATAAGGCTCTAGGTACAAAGAGATGATGATGATGATGATGATGATAAAGTGAGAAGATATATACGTTGTTATTAGGAAATGTGTTTTGAACATAAAAAATATATTGAATGAAAATGTATACCAAATCATGTTTTTCAATTTTCAAAGAGTTGAAAATTTAAAAATAGAATTTGAAAATAAAATCAAACTGTGCCCTAGGGCCTGTTTGGTTTTATTTTCTGTCTAATTTTCATTTCTATCATTTCTTAAAATTAAAAAAGTAGTAAGTGAAAATGAGTTGAAAATGAATTTTTATTTCGATAAACTGCTAGAAAAGTAACAATTATGTTGGATTTAGTAGGATGTAGGTAGAGAGGATTGTAATAATGAATTAGAGAGAGAAGATGCATAGATTAGTAGGATAAGATATTTAAGTTTTTAGGAAATATATTTTAAAAATAAAAATAAAAATAATATCGAATAAAAATGTAAAAATATTTTATATTTTAATTTTTAAATAATAAAAAATATGAAAATAGGGTATGAAAATGAAACCAAATGGGCACTCATAGCTTTCCATTGTCCATTTAAATATATTGTTGCTTTGTGTTATACCCTAATTAAAAATTAATTTTCTAACAAAACAATTTAAGTATATTTTCGTAGTGGGATTCGAATTGTGCTAGATGCTACAGTCAATTTGTCATTTGGCCAATGCCCGAATAGATTTATTTCTTTACTGGTATTAAAAGATAAAATATGGAAATGGCCTGGCGTGGATGTTGACATTTAAAGTAAGAGGAAACGGCTACCTTTGCCATTTTCGGGAAAATGTTTTCATTTTTTACAGAAATAAAAGTAAATACTTAACTGTGCTTTCCCTCGACGAACTTACTTTCCCAAAATAATTCTAAGACATCTTGTTCAGTATTATTCTAATATACTAACATGAAATACAATAAAAATTCAATATAATATTACTAATTAGACAAAAGCTTATATAAAAATACATCTATAACAGAAAATACCTTCTCAGAAATGAAACTCAAACACTTTTCTATTTTTCAAGTATTGCTGGATATGTTTTCCAAATTATATTTTTAAATAGTGTTTTTGTCCAAAATACTTGAAAGCAAAATAAAATATTGCGTAAAAATGCTATAGAGTTCAATGTTCATCTGTACACAATTAATGCTACACAATACAAATCAAAATTGGTTAGTATTTTGATGAGGTAATTTTACCTTGGCTTTGTATGCCCACATATTTTAGGGTTTAACATGTTACGTACCATTTGATTTTGAAGTTAGTTTACTTTTTTCCTAACAAACGTACTTCTCACAAATTTATTTGGGAAGAGCGGCATGTACGGAATTCAGTTATTGTGTAGCGATAGACAAACAAAAAATAAAAAAATTAGAAAAACATAGTAAAAAAATTAGGGTTTCAACTTCAACTAATCCATGGTTGATGTTAAAAGTTTGTAGTTGAGCAGTCCTCAATCTAATGACATAAGTTTTATACATAAAGTATAAGGTCAGGAGGGTTCAAACTTAGTAGACACTTGGTGTGTATGTGTATAAATGAAAAGAAAAAAAGAACAATGAAATTGACTTAGTCGAACCCTCACTATACAACCAATTTTTAGTTGATAATTTTTCTCTATTGTATGTATATTAACATTCCTATGGATAATGTGTAGATAATCAATTGTACAACAAACATGACTACGAACTGATATCCAATAATTTTAAAAAATTACATTTATTGTGAAAAATTTGTAGGTATAATTTGTAACTATACCTATGAGTTAATTTCATATCAATTTTCCATTACAAATACCTAATTTTTAGTAGTGACATTGCAGTCACTTTAACAAATAATCACAAGCTAATTGCAAGTTACCCCCATGTGATATGGACAATAGGCACGAAACTCCCTTGTTATAATAATAATAATAATAATAATAATAATAATAATAATAATAATAATAATAATAATAATAATAAGAAGAAGAAGAAGAAGAAGAAGAAGAAGAAGAAGAAGAAGAAGAAGAAGAAGCAAAAAACCTCCTTAAGGTTTAATAAATCATGCTCACAGCCTCTTGTGAACTATTTAGCACATTTTTCGGTAATTTCAAAATTTAAAGGACAAATTTTCCCTCACATAAGTTTAAACACTTTCAACTCTTATTCTTCGTAACATTGTTGATCCAAATAGTGAAAAAATGAGAGCAAACATCATAAACTTCAAAATCCCAAACCTAGCTTGAATATTCCTAATTTCCCTCTCACATTGAACTATTTTTTGAAATTCCAAGTGGATTTGGACAAGATTGGACGTGAAGACTGGTGTAGAGACTCAACCAAAGGCACTAGATTGGTGTTTTAACTCATGCCTATGGTACACATTTCTTCCTCTTTTCATGTTAGCTGCTTAGGGTTTTTGTGTGGGATAATTTTTGTGAAATTTGTTAATATTCGTATTTTTTTTGTTTTCAGATGTATTTATTTATTTGTTATGTGTGAAGTGGTGAAATATTCTTTAATTCTCTATTTTATTTTTGGCCCAGATATGGTTTTTGTGCATCACAGTTCTCGTTTATATGTTGTTTGTGTATACTATGATGGTGTGGTTGTTTCCATTTGTCTGTACTTGTCAATGTAAGGTTTTCATTTTATTGGTCCTAATAGAACTTTTAAGTCATTGGTCCCAATAAAGGTCTAACTTGAAATGGACTTCAAACACTGAAGAAAGACATTGACCAATTTAAAGTTAAAATATTGTATGGAATGTTGTCTCTACATTATACTCTTTTTTTATTAACATAGTGCACTGTTCTTCCCATTTAAATATAACTGTAACATGGTAATTGACATTGATTATATCAATGTTAACCTATACTTTGGCTAATTGTTATGCATTGTACCACTTGCTAATTGAATATTTTATTTGTTATTAAATGCAAATGACAAAATATCATGAATTAGAAATATGGAGTAGAGGGGAATTTGTGCATACTCCAAAACTAATATATAGGGGTGGGAAATTCATACACATTCCAAAATTTGATTTGGACTACTTGAACTTGGATGTTCCATGGGATTTGTATGTCAAACATGTAGGCAAGAAAAGCATAGTCAGTTTTTACTATAAAGTATCTTGATCTTCAATTGAACTTGGGCTGATGAAAATTACTAATGAGGTCCTCGATTACAATATAACTAACCTGCAAAGGCAATGTAGAGGCATAAATTTACCGGTTGTGTTGTATGTGGAAAAGGTAGCAAGCCCTAGGCCCTATCCAAGTGGTGGATGAACATGGGAATCACATTAGCTTGGAAGAACTTCAAAAGATGAATAATAGGGATTAAGAAATTGGTAAGGATGATAGCATTAGGTTATTGAGATAAAGGGTGGATTTTGAATATGATTTGGGGATACACAACCAAAATAGATGGAGTTTAGGTGTTTAGGTATACAACCCTCATAGCTTGATAAGGAAGAAGCTTAGGGTAATATAGTGCATCATAAGGAACATGCATTACATAATGAGGATAATGTAGAAAAAGCACTTGCAGCTTAAAAACTAAAAGAACAAACTGAACATTCAGAAGCAGCTTCAGCACTTGAAGAACAAATTGAAAACGAAGAAAGCATTTGCATTCTAGCATGAAAAAGAAGCACTGCAGCAAATGATGAAGACCTACCTAAAGTTCAAAAATGAATCAGAATCAACACTATTTGATCAGCATAATGAAGAACCTACAGTCCAGCATGAGGAAAAGGTATCTATAGTTCAAAATGATTTAGAAGAAAGCCAATTTGATTAGCATATGGAAGAACCTACAATCTAGTAAGAGGAAAAAGTACTTGTATAAAGAGCTTATTTTGATCAACATGTAGAAGGAGTTTATTTTGACTAGGAATTTTATGTTGAGGTAAAACATTATGCAAATCAATTTGTATATGACTTTCAGATTAATGAAGAAGGGATGTAAAGAATTGAAGAGCCTTCACTATCTCATCATGAAGAAGAAGCAGCTGCACATCATGATGAACTAAGAGATGGTTCAAAAGATGCAGATATGTAAGATGACTCTAGTAGTGAACAACCTAAAGAAGAATTTGGAGCTGGTTCAGGGAGTGTACAACCTCAGACAAGAAAAGGTCATAATAAACATCAGCTAGTATTTTACAGGTTCAAAGGATGAGAATTATAAGCCAGATGAATCAGAGAATGACATTGACCTTGTTTCATATACACCAAGCTTTATGCTTGAAGATTTGGACCACTCCAATCATGATGATATCTTCCAAGAAAAGAACATGAGTAGAAGAGAGCTAATGAATAAGTTGAAAAAAGTAATGAAATCAAAGAATCCCAAAATGAAGAAAAAGTAAATTGCTTAGCATGTAGAGGATAAGGACTAGTATAGTAACCCTAGCACTAACGATAAACTTATCAGATTAGATGGTTCAAATGAAGAAGATCCAAAAATGTTGTATTTCATGGAAAGGCAAGATATGAAAAAGTTTAACATGGCGATAGGGTTGAAATTTGCTAATGCAAAGGTGTTCACAGAAGTTTTGAGGGATTGAGCGGTTAGATAGGGCTTTGAGCTTAAATGGATTAGAAATGAGAATGCTAGAATAACAACTAAGTGAAAGAATAGGACCTACACTTAGAGGATATATGCTTCCTTAGTCATGCAAAGTTCAACTTTTCAAGTGAAGACAATCAAAGGAACACATACTTGTCCATGGGTTGATCATAATAGCCTTGCAAAAGCAAGATATTTGGTTCGAAGAGTGGAGAGTGTTGTTAGGGACAACCTTAACATTTCAATTGAGAAGCTAAAGAACACTATTTAAAGGAAGGTGAATTTCAATGTAAGTATATGGAAAGTAATTAGAGCTAAAAGACATGCATTGCAGAAATTAGAGGAGTGGATGGTTAGCAATTTGGAAAGTTGTGGGATTATTATGCCACAGTTAGAGAGAAGAATCTTAGCAGCAAGCTCTAGTTGAGAAATGTTTAAAATAGTTGTCCACCTATCTTTGAGATAAAGTATTTTCCATAGGGTGCCAAGAAAAAGTCTTTTCAAGCTTGTAGACCAATTATTGATCTAGATGGCTATTTTTTGAAGACTGCATATGGAGGGTAGCTTTTGGTTACTGTAGGGAGGGATGGCAATGATAACATGGTCCCTATTGCCATGACATCTACTTTAGTGGAAAATAGAGAGTCATGGGTATAGTTTTTAAAGGAGATGCTTGAGGATATTAAGGATAGGAGATAAACTTTCATCTTCAACATACAAAAAGGTCTTATGGAGACATTGAGGGATGTGGCTTCAGATAATGAACACAGACATTACTTGAGACATATGTATGAAAACTTTAAGAAAATGTTCAATGGACCTAAGCTTAAGGAGTTATTCTAGAAGGCATCATCTTTTGGTAAGAAGAATGAATTTGAGCATTATATGAAGTTGTTGGAAGTAGAAGATCCCAAAGTGAATGAGCAAATTGAGATTGCAATTGAGTGGCTGAGGAAAGTTCTACCTAAACATTAGGATGGGTCATAATTTTCAACTCATTGCAAAAGTGATATTTTTTTTAACAATCTTTAAGAATCTTGTAACAGTTACATTATTGATGCAAAGGATAAACATATCATTACCATACTTGAAAGTATCAAAAATAAGCCAATAACTAGGATTCAAATTAAAAGGATAGGAATGGAGAAATATACTGGATGCATATTCCCAAACATCCTCAAGAAGATCAATAATCAAAAAATAATAACTAGGCATTACCATGCTAGATGGTGTGGAGGTAAAGAGTATGAATTGGACAATCTGAATGATATATACATTATGAAATTGGAGAAGACCACTTGCACATGTAGGATGTTTCAGTTGAATGCTTATCCTTATTGCCATGCTCTTGCTATAATTTCACAGATGAGGCTTAATTGGAAGATTATATGGAAGATTGCTATAGAAATGAGACTTACATGAAGGCATATGAACATGCGATCCATGGGTTAGGCCGAAGGATACATTAAGACTAACTTTATACCTCTAAAGCCAACTCAAATCAAAACCAAAGCTGGTAGACCAACTAAGACTAGAAGCAGAGGTCTAGATGAATTACATAGGGCTACTTCAACTGCGAAGAGGCTTACACACATGTAAAAAATGTCTACAAAGATGTCATAATAAAGCTTCTTGCAAGAACCCTACTCATCCTAAATCCAAACTTTGTAAGGTCAAGAGTTGAAACTTTAAATAATAATTTATATATTTCTATTGACTTACTATATTAACCAACTTTCAGGCATTTTGTAGGCTAATAACATCCCATATGCTACATTGGCTCCAGCAAAGTTCATTGACCAAAATTCTCAAGTCCTTCCACTCAACCAAGATGATATAGAGCAAAGTACCACATTTGAATTGCCAACACAATCTTCTAGATTAGTAAGATATTGTTTATATGGTTTTTGATATGTTTAAGTTATTGGATTGCATAACTTTGTTAGATTTAAACTAGGGGGTTATTGGTTTAAGTATGCATTAGTTTAGTTGTTCCTAGTTTTCTTGGTTTCTTGTTGGTTTTTGTTTGGTTTAGTTGGTTTCTTTTTGTTTGTGTTTAGGCCAATTTATTCCTAGAAGGTTTAGTTAGTTCTACATCAATTCTATGCAAATTGGAATATTAGCCTTATATGAAATACAATATCCTTTATAAATATGGAAAAAAAAAACCCCTACTGCAAAAATATAGAAATTACAAAACATCAAAATTTTCTATATTATTGTTGCTTTTATAGTTTGACTTACTATGCCTCTTTTGGCTTGTAAAAACAAAGTACTTATGGAAGAAAAGGTAGAGCCTACTAAGGCCCTAGAACTGCAACTTTATCGGGGAAAGCTAGCCAGGGAAGAAAAGGCGCACCAAAAATAAGTATGGCTTCTGTCTCAACTCAAAGAGTATCTAGTGCTTCAATTGAATCTACTGCAACACCAAATACTGAGCACCTCCGCATCAACTACAGTGTCAACAGGAGCAACTTCAAATCCTCCTATTGGTGTGGCTACAATACAAGTGATCCCAAACCATCCAAGAGAAAGAAAAAGCAAACTATGTACGAGGTGTTGCAACACATAAAGAGAAGGGAAATTGAAAGGAGAGCAAAACAACTATAGATGTGCTGTGAGGGATTGCTAGAGATTTATTTTGTGAAACAATTGTGTATTTTATACAAGTATGTTTACTATGGTCATGTGATTTTAGGGAAAGATGGTTTTTTCACATTTTTGTGGGGTTTGGAATAGTTGAACAAATTTGACAACTTTATTTATTATGGTAAGTGGTTGGAATGTATTAAACGATGTCAATTGCACTTTATTAAATAGTGTAATTTGTCTTCTTTTAACCAATTTGAAGATTGTTAATTTTTGTACTATTTTGAACATTTTTTGTGTTTGATTTTGCTGGTTTCCTATTGATTTGGTCTTGTTGGTTTTCTGTTGATTTAGGCTTGCAAGATGATTTGATTGGATAAGTCATTGTGTAAGTTGAACTCATGCAATTTTGTTTTTCCATAAATTGGCAATTTACCCCCTCCTTCGCCAAATGATCTCATTTATATGTTGTATAATGGCAATTTACCCCCTTATTAGTTCTCAGCAAGAAAGAAATAAGAAAGGTAATTCAGCAAAATGAACTTCATTAACATTACAAAAACAAGGTAAGAAGAACTAATATTTTTACATCTCTTTATTTCATTACTATTACAACCAAGACTATTAGTAAAACAGTTATTAAGAGCCAATAAATAGGGACAACATTTGAAGAATTCTCCTCCTTCCAACACCCAGCTACTCATGACACCCTTGAAACCACTTCTTCAACATTTGTCAAATCAATTTCCTCAACACCATAACATGCATCAATGCTAAAATCCTGGGGGCATGTAACAGGAAAACCACTTGGAGACCATGTTCCTCAGAGTGGCACACACCATTCGAAGAGATTACACCATTGAAAAGCATAATAGTAGTAAAGCCTACCAAATGAGCTTTTCTTGTCATTCAAAACCACTCAAAGAGCAGCATCTGTTAAACTTCTACATACTAGAGGCCTCCCATACCTTAGGTCAAGTGAGGGCTTCATTGGTCTGAATTTGTTCCTTGTGTTGTTGGAAGAAGAAGTTACCATTCTTGAAGATAATCTTGGTTGAAAGAGAAAAAATTAAATTTGGGGGGTGGAGAGAGTAGATTTTGGTGTTCAGGTGCGGTAAGACAAAAGATTTTTATTTATTTGGGGAAGATGGGGGTAAAATAAACTTTTCACATGTCAAAATGTATAACCAGCTACATCCAGACATGCGGAATACACTAGTGCTCAAAAGGGTCACATTTCATGATTTAGGAAATCTAAGGGAGGTTTTCTGTGTGTGTGTGTGTGTGTGTATATATATATTGATAAGGGGTTTTTTTTGCCCATTTGACTTATCCCGGGGGAGAGGGGGTGCTGGCAATTTTCCCAAATAATTATTTAGATAATCATCTAGTCGTATTATTGGTCACTTTATATGCCAGTTATTTTTCTTATTGTGAGATATTTAATTGGATAAGTTAAATTAATTTGGACAGTATACATTTCAAAAAGAAATTCCAAATAAACAAATTGTGTGCTTCAAATATTTAATCCTAGGACCATAATATGGCTCAAGCTGCCAAATCCAGGTACTCGATGCCTAAAAGCATAATTAACTGATTGGTTTACCTAAAACATACCTATAGTTATGTTGTTCATATTAAAATTTGCTACGTTAGAAATTAATTAGTTGGAAAAATTATTAGCTGATTGAAAGGAAAAGAAACAAAAATAAGAACACAAATATCTCTATGATCGGTAAGGTATTTTGCAATAATTTTTTTAAGCTAGAGTTCATTACGTTGCTGGTTATGCAGTCCCTCCTAACTAGTTCGTATAATTAACTCTAAATTAATATGATTTGAATATGAACTAATCTACTTTGTTTGAAGTCCATTTTGATATATTTCTCAAGCTGTGGGTGTAAAAAGTTAAATGACAGAGCTAATCATTTGAATAATTAATATATCCAAAGGTTTTCTTCTTGATTAAAAGGAATTTCTAGAAATCCGACAAATAAAGTAAATAGATTCCATACAAGCTAGTAAAGGAAATTACATAGGATTATCCTATTCAAAAAATAGAAAAAAGGCTTTTAATTATCAAAATAAACACTAATAATAAAGGATCTTCCCTTTTCCATTTTTTTTTTTTTTTGGTTTTAACATTCTCATGATCACTTTTAAAACTAATGTGATTCGAGTCAACCCGGGCTCAGGTCAAAATTTTGACTCAATTTTTAATTCAAGCTAAACATGAGTAGCGTAATTAAGCTCGACCGAAATAAAAGAATTCTCTCAATATTAGACTATTGTTTTAATTAATTTGAGACGACATTCTTTTAATTTCCATCACAACTAAATTCATATGTATACTCTGTGTGTGTGTGTGTGTGTGTGTATCATTGTTTAGATGAAATTGTTTAATTAGGCATACTTATCAGTGAGGAGTTATGCCAATTGGATCTGCAAGAAAATTGTGATCTATTCATCCTCATCCAACACATGTGTGTTCCATGTGGTGCATATATACAATATAGTTAATGCTGGTCATCAACCGTTAAATTTGTTTAATTCTTATCAATTAATTCCCACATAACAATATATGATTATTCATTTTCAGAATATTGTGTATAATTCGGTATGGCAAATGAAAACATATGTCTGCTAAGATTCTCTTTGCAATTTTGCAAAAATTAATGTATTGAATTTGGGAATGTAATCCCACTCAAATCCAACCTGCTGACAACGACTTAAATCATTAATGGGTAAAAAATTTCCTTTTCTAATTCAGGGATACTATCACATAAACATAGAAGAAAATATACATTAAATTACTATATCCGAATGATAGCTAACCAAAAAAAAAAAAAATGTCCATAACTATAATGCCTTGAAATTGCTTTCTTATTTAACTAATTATTTTATCCTATGTTTATTTTTTTTATTTTTGTTTTTTTAAAAATTTTATTTACTTATTAATATAAACATATGTGTGTGTATATATATTTGGCACCAGATTCAACTCTTGGTTAAATAATGAGAATTACTATTTAAGGTCATAAATATATATATATATATATTAGATATTTCAATTCTTGGGAAAATAAGTTATAATTTTCTTATACTAATATTATACTATTATTAGAAATTTATAATTGAGACCTTATGAATTAATAATAAAAATATCAGATTTATTGTAGGATTATCTTAGTTTTAGAAGATAAATAACTAGAGTTTCCATGTAAATCCGTGGTAAAATTGTGATTATATGCCGTCGGTGAACCTTTTCTTTCCTTGCGCATTTATGGTTGTGGAGATTGTATGAATCTTTGAGGCATGTGTCATTAGATATCCTAACCATTATTAGTATTTTGTTAAAGAGTAATGTTTAGGTTTTTAGTGGTTAAATTGATTTTAATGTTTGAAAGTTATTCTTATCTTTCTGTAAAATTATTCTGAATATTATTGTTTTTTTTTCTTTTGTTGATAGGAATTTTAAGATTTATTTACTACTAAATCTTAGAATTTATTTAGGTTAATTTTCTTATTTATAATTTTGAGATTTTGAATGGATTTTAAATGAGAAAAATATACATATATAGTAAATTATTTTATATAGTTCCAATTAGGATTGTTGGATTTAAGGTACTACAAGCTTATGGTAATTATAGGCTAGTTCTAAGTAAATTTTGTCTTATTAGTTAGTCAAATTAGTGATTAATGTGCTTATTAAACGAATCAGGTGACTAAACTATTGACTCGATTGACTTTAAGATATATAAGTGATTGACTTCTAGAATTATTTTGAAGGTAAGTGCCTAAATTTATATATATTACATAGCATATTTTTAAAAACCCAAAATGATGTATGCTATGTAATCCACGGACAAACTTTTTTATTCTACATTGCACTACATATGTATTTCACTATGCACAAAAAGAAAGATTTTTCTTATTTTATTTCTAGATGAAAGAAAACATGTGCTTTTATGATTTTTAATGCTTGTAGATTAGCAGTTAAATTTGATAATCAACTGATGACTAGATTTACTATTACTATTAGTTGAATCCAACTTGATCTAAGCATGCAAGGGACTTCACCAAGCATCAGCGAGCTTGCCGATTAAATCCCAAGCCCCCATGGCCTAATCCGTCCAACGCACAATAGAAGCTGTTTGTGGTTGAGGTGGATTATAGTTTTCTCGAGAACTTAGGCTCGGGCACTGTTTGGTAAGGTCACACCTTACCCGGAGTGATTAGGGATTGTTACGGTGGGAGTCATAAGGTTAACTGGCTACAACAAATACTAGTACGATCATTGCATTTAATTATTGGCTTATTAAAAAATATTTACCATTATATTTTGTTTTACTAGTATTGTATAATGCGTACCTAATTTTTACCATATTCTCAAATGTTTATAATTGTTTTTGATTGTTCTTTAAGTGTTTATAATTGTTTCTCACTGAACATCTTTTGATCATGATATATTCATAAACTTATGTTGCACACACTTGGCATTCACTAAATCCTTTACTCACACTATATTTTTCTTTTTTTTTTTCTGGCAGACCTAGACCCTAAACCAAGTGAGGAGGTAGACCTGCTTTTAATAAAATCAGAACTGAAGTGTTATTTTGGGATTTTTCCAGTAGTTTTAGTATCATTACTGTGTTAGTTTATTAGTTTCTTTTCTTTTAATAATTCTAGTTGATGATAGGGGATTGGTTATTTTGAGTTTTGCCATGTTTGAGATTTATTTGGCTACTAGGAATATTCAAAGTTTTATTTATGGTCATGATTTTAATTGTCTGTTTATGTATTAGAATTAAATTTCACGTCTCGAATTAGACCTTATGGTTCAATTTTGGGGCATGATAATAACGGTAAAAATTCGCCAAGGCATAAAACCAGTTACCAATACGAATACTCTACAAGTTACAATAATTAGCCCAATACTTCAAAAAGAATAAATAATAAAAAGAGAAAACCAAAAATTAAGCTCTAAAACCCAAATCAATTTCACTGATATCAATTCAGGACATGAAAAAATCGAAAAAGAAAAGGAAAATATCGTCTATAATATTATAAAAAAAATGTTGAGTTGGAACCACAAAATTAGCCAAAAGTGCAAAAGTCTAATTTTGCTAGTTTTAAGCCGGAAAAAATATATTCATAGTGCTTGCATTTTTTTTAATGCCAAAAATTAGGCATTAATTATGGTCAATTCGTTGCTGACATAAAAAATTCATATATTTTTAGTGTCATCAATATGTAGTTATCCTTACTTGAGAAGGTTAGAGGAGCATTAATTTCCCAAAAATCAAGTTGAGTTTTTATAAAAGTAAAGTAATATAAAAATCATAACTTGAATAATGAACTTGGTATAAATGAAAAATGAAGAGAGAATGTAGTTATAGCTAAGCATTGGAGATGGTTATCGTGGGTTTAATTACGTGAATGTGAGACAATGGGATGTTTTAGAGTGCATTTAATATATGTGTCACTGTGTGAACCAAATTTAGGGCTGTTCGAATAACATAATTTTTGTATTTTTGTATGCTTGCAGTTTCTTTTTTTATTTTATTTAACTATATATCATAAAAACACAAAAACAAAAAACAAAAAAAAGTGCAAATTAAAATTGACACGTCCGAATTATGTGTCTGTATATAACACTGAATAAAGTATACGAGTTTGTCACTCATGACTCAAACTAATGCACAAGTTGAGGGTTTATTTGTTAATTGACTGCTGCTTTACTTTTCTTATCGTTTAATGACAATGTTGTTGGATAATTTGGCTTTTGCATGTGCGAATGTGGGTCCGTCTTTATTTGTTGGATAATTATAATGTAGAAAAATAATGTTACACAAAAGAGTATATATAATGACGATGATTCTGCCACGCCGGTCACCTCTGTCTACATTCAATTTGTGTATAACTAATTATCACTATAATTATTGTTTGGACCTTGGATTTAGGATTGCTGATTTTTCACCTTTACCACTCTACATATTCTTCACTGGATAACTTTTCATTTATGACTCCATCTGTCCATATTTAAATTTCCACTTCGAGAGTTAAATTGCATTCTTTTTTTTTTTTTTTTTATTTTCCAGATAGGCTCTTTAAAACTATTTATTTAGTAAAATTTTAAAATTGTGCTATATCTGATTATTAGAATATTTTTTATGCGATATTATGTAATTTGGTGAATATTATATTTTAAAGAATAGTCAGGTAAATTTCCTAATAACACCATTTCAAAAACAATGTTATTAATTTGTAGGAAAAAGATTAAGTGATCGATAATGTGAAAGTTATCACCAAGTAATAATATTTTTTTATTATGTTACTAACAATATATATGCATTAAGGGAACATAATTTTTATTTTATTTTGCCGCAACATGTCTTAATATATAGTGATAAAAATTGATGCTTTAAATTGTTATTATTGACAATTAATGGTGTGTGTATATATAATGCTATGTTATAACAACAATAAAAATTTTAACTGCAATTTTTAACAAGATGTTAATCATTATACATATCTCGCCACTTATTTATAATTATGTTTTAAACATAATTAATTATGAAATTTGTTATTCTGACAAATAAAAAATTATTATTCTGATAAATAAAGAAATTTATCACGTAATTTATATAATTAAAAATTATTAATGTCAATGTTATCACTATATATATTTTCATTAATTGTTTTTATTAATTTAAGATGGATGTAGTATAAAACTGAATAAATTAAAGAAATTTGTAAACATTATAAATATGTTAATTTATTCAATATTCCTTGGCATATGAAATGTTATGGCACTGGCTTATTTTGACCATGTCTTGGACATCCCTAAAATGATTATATTAATACATACATTCATCCACTGCTGAATTTGATTGGGGGGAAACCAATAGTTGAGTATGTGATATGCTACAGCTAAGAAATGAGAAATCTTTCTTTTGTTATATAAATTCAATTTTCATTTCATCTGAAAAAAGTCATCCTTGTCTTAATAACGTCTTTATTATTTGATTTAATAATATTCCGTTATAATTTGATGATCGAGCCGATTTCATGATTATAAGTTCATTTCACATCAAATCAGACTAAAATAGGATTATATACATTCTCAAAGGGTCATTCAAGTGTATCTAAATAAATATTATATTTATATATAGATTTCTAAGTTGTTTCATTCCATTTAGGATTGGGAATAGATGTGATTGGTATGCTTATAAATAAATATTATATTTATATATAGATCTCCACGTTGTTTCATTTCATTTAGGATTTGGAATAGCTGTAATTGGTATGCTTACAATTCAAGAAAGGGCAATGTATGTTGTGGTGGCGCTGTCCAGAGAGTTTTACATAAACACGTGTGGGGGGACAGGGCTTCATTCCTGACCAACATGTGGCACTCCTAAATTTCTGCATCTATTTAATTACCAAAAATATTAAAATCCCTTTTTTATTTTATTTTATTATTTTTTTTTCTTTGGGGTTTTTGGTTTATTGGGGCCACAGGGTTGACTTAGCTGTTGTGCTTTTTCTCTATATATAAGTAGGCAGTCTGGTGGTGAGAAGTCCAATCATGTTGTTCTCCTTTCATTTGTTTAACACTGAGAAATATTTGCTAAGTTTATATACAGAATAGTTAATTAAGAAGATGGGAAGGCAACCATGCTGTGACAAAGTAGGGCTAAAGAAAGGACCATGGACTACTGAGGAAGACAGGAAGCTCATCAATTTTATTCTTACCAACAGCCAATGCTGCTGGAGAGCTGTCCCTAAACTTGCAGGTTCAGTTCCATGTCCGAGTGCCTGAACAAGAATTGTGAATGTTAATTTTCTTTTTTTTCAATTACGGAATTAAAGGGCTCTCAATTTGTCACTAAAAAAAGACTTTTGAATTGGTCTTTTTTTGTTGAATATATATATATATATATATAATTTGATGACAACGTTAATTGTAGGTCTTTTGAGGTGTGGAAAGAGCTGCAGATTGAGATGGACAAACTATCTAAGGCCAGACCTGAAGAGGGGACTTCTTTCTGAATATGAAGAGAAGATGGTTATTGATCTCCATGCCCAGCTAGGAAATAGGTCTAATTTCTTCTTTTTCTTTCTTTCTTTCTTTCTTTCTTTCACTTATTCTCTTCCTTGAAATGGCCAGGATAATTAAAGAGGTCTTTTAATTTATGCAAAGATAAAATATTAATTTTTATTTCAAGGAAGAATTAATTCTCCACTTAATTAATTAATTCATAAAGATTGTGGCAGACGAGAGCATCAGAAAAATTTTAGACAGCCCTCCTTGAACATTCTGTCGTCCTATATTTCATCATTGTTTTGCCACTTTTGTGCATAACTTATACAAAAATTATTGTCTTCCAAACAATCTCAAGGGGAAATATTTTTGATTAAAATATCAAAATTCCCCAAAAACTGATAGAAATTCTCAAAATACCTCTCTGCATTGTTTTTATACAAAAGCCAATGCACTTTTTTATTTTTCCCAATTGGAAAATGACATTTGGCATCTGACAATTGGACATGGTTTTTTCCTCAGATGGTCCAAGATTGCTTCTCATCTCCCCGGAAGAACAGACAACGAGATCAAGAATCACTGGAACACCCATATCAAGAAGAAGCTAAGGAAAATGGGAATCGACCCTCTAACCCACAAGCCTCTGCCTCCACCAACCACCGATCAACCGCCGCTGGAAGTGGCTGTGGAGGAGGAGGTGCAGATGGGCGCGGCGAAGACAAGCTCGTTGGACAAGTCAACCATTACAGAGTCGACAACAGATACTGAAGGCAACAAGATCAGTGGGCCAGTTGACCTCGCCCAATTATTAGTCAACGATGTTGATTTCTGCATTGATGAAGTCCCCATGATTGAACCCCATGAAATTCTTCTTTCGCCGACTCCATCCTCCTTCTCTTCTTCTTCCTCTTCCTCTTCCTCTTATTCAAATTCGTCGACCAACGTGCTGGAAGATCTGACATTTGAGGATTGTTTAGATGAAATAATGAACCCTAACATATGGGACGATGATTTCTCCAATACTTTGGATTTGTTGGCTGATTATGAGAGCGAAATGAATAGGGATGATTCAGTAGCTATTGAACTTTCAATGGGGATGGTTCCAGATGAAGAGTCTTGGAAATATAGTGTGATGTAAATAAAATTGGTTAGTTTTTTCTCAAACTAATGCAAATTGACCTCCATATGATAATTAAAATAGACAAAATACTTTTTAAATATAAAAAAATCACTGTATATTTATAAAAATAGGCAAAATCCCCCCTCTATTATGGAGGAAACGGTGTGCATATTTTTTAAAATATATGATGATGTTTTGATATATATATATATATATATATATATTTTAATCACAAGAAAGTGTCATTTCAATTATCACATAGAACTCAATTTGTATTTGTCTGTTTTTCCTTTGCAGAAAGTTTTTACTATGAATAAAGGAGACAAGATCCATTGAATGATCATCCAAGTTGTTTCTTTATTTTGGTCCACTTAGCTTGTTTTTATTAGGGGAAAAAAAAGCAAATTAGTACAATGCTTAATCACTCACTAGACATGACTAGCCATATGCCTAATCCTGCTCATAGGTAGCTATCTCCTACTGGCTTCTTGAGTAGGGATTTTATATACATCGCATGCGAGTATTAGTTGAAAGATCTATCACCGCAGACCGTTCAACCTAGCCATCTTTCGTAATCAATCCTAGGGCCCACCAATTACGGTATACTTATATTCATACATATCATGTATCATGTCCAACAACATTTTAATTAACACATAAGCTTGCCGTGAAAACAAGTAATCAGTAATTCAACATCAAGTTTGTTCCAGGATAAACATGGCCATGATGGAAAAATATATTTCAAAATCACTTTTTAGTTTCCTCAACACAATTGCCAATTTTAGGTAAAGCGAAGTCAATCAAAATCAACAGGAGCAAGTAGTATAAAGTGGTAATATGGAGTGCTTTTCTCAACTTATAGATTGAAAGGAATCAAGTGATTAGGATATATAACAAGTTTATAGGTTCTTTTCCCAACAAAGAAATCTCATACTGTTGAGAATAAACTCACCTGGCTAATGCAAAGGAATTTCTAGTTGTACGAACAATCAAACCTTAGCTTCCTAGTCAAATCGAGAACTGCCATAAGATAACCCGAGTTATTATTCTATCAATTCTCTGATTCTTAAATATAAATATAATTTTTATCAAACTTAAGGTTATTCTGACACTCAAATTCAATTATATATTATCTCAATGGCCTTAATCTTCCAATTACATGATACTTCAATATTACAAGACTTAATTACTCAAGCCTAATCATTCCCACTTTATCGTCTTAGTGTTTTAACGGTTTTAATAATTTTACATGCTCAATCCAACTCAATCCTCAAACTACCCCCAACAAACTCTATTAGTTATGATTTTATCAGGTCTATGTCTGATAATTCATTTTTGCTCTAACATTTATGTAACTTAATTTTTAGATTAAGCTCAACTATATTTTGTTTACAACATACTATATTATCGAGTCTAAGAGTATAACTTTAAATCAATCTTCCTTAATTGATTAAACTTAGAATTATAATTAGTTTTGTTCAATATTTACAAATCAACCATCATTTTGATTGAAATTACACTTTAATAATCCTAATTTTAATTAACACTAAATTAGAAGTGTAAAAATCAATGGAATTTAAATTCAATATTAAATCTACCCAAATTAGATTGAATTGAGATCCAATTTCAAACCGCGAATAACCTAAACAAGTTTGTGACGTCATTCTGTACAAATTGGTCCAAAATCGCTGCCACACGCCGTAGCCGAGGATAGAGATTGCCACCACCACTAGATGTATCATCTCGCCAGGAGCAAAAACCCCAAACTAATTTCAACAAACTCTACCATTTCAACTATTAATTAGCTATTCAAAACTCTGCCAAACCCTTCGCCCTATCATCGCACCACCACTACAATTCATCCACCGTTGCTGACCCAATCTCAAAATTTAGACCACTAGTTGCTTGCCCATGATATTTTGACCAAGACCCATGCAAGCCCACTTGCAACCCTGGAAAACAATAAACCACCACACTCACCACCATCTCCCTGTTGACTCCATTTTCCACCCCAATTCTTGGTTGGTTTTGGTTAGTGTTGGTATGGTTGTGTTCCTTTCAGCCATAGAAAGCTTTCTATTGGAATGGTTTTGTGTTTTCCAATAATTTCTCAACATTTCACCGTCGAGGTAGGTCTGGGGTACTTTTTAAGGATTTAATAAATTTTTGTCCTTAATCCTATATATATATATATATATATAAATGCATTTTTCAACTTCTTCAATTAAGCCCCAAAACTTTTCTACCGCCTTCAATTTCACGTCAAAACTTTCAACTACCTTTCACTTTGATCCCTAGGCTTGAATTAAATCCCTTCAGCTTTTTAATTCCTATACATTGACCCTAAAATTTCTATTTCTAAGCACTTAAGTTCAAATTTAATTTTTCTAAAGTCCTCAAACTTTTGATTCACTCACATTGACCCCCTAAACTTTATAATTTTAAACAATCAAGTCCTTCTCTTATTCCTAATTTAATCCTTTGAGAATAATTATTTAATTATAGATTTTTAACTAACTCTTAATCCAAAATTCATTTAGCCAAGCTTATCAATTTCACATTTTATTATATTTCAAAATTTCAAAATTTGAGGTGTTACAAATATTAGAGTAAAAAGCTTCCTTGCCATTAACTACCTCAACGGCCTATTGGGAGTTAGATTCCAATATCACTCTTTGCAAACCTATTTCCTTAATCCAATTGAGTGCTTCCCTAATACTCAAGCATTTTGTGAGGAGAACATCCAGCACCCCTCTAAATCATCTATACCTAACAGGATAAAGTTCCCTTCATAATCATGAGTTATCTATCCAATACCTGATGTGCCTTTATCTTGGAAGGTAGTTGTATCCACAATAATTTCTATCCATCCAGCATCTAGTTTAATCTATACACGAGGTATTGGGCAATCAATCTCATTGGTAGAAATCCCATCTTTCCTCCTAATGTTTCTCTACTACTGTAGATAGTCAACTACCTCCATCACAAGTCTTTCTTTTGTTTGGTTCTTTTCTTTCCAAATGATATTATTGCAATTATTCCATAAATTCCAGCAAATAATCACAACAAGTTCACAGGTTGAAATAGAAAGTGTGCCAAACACTAATTTCAACCATTTAGCAAAACTACTTGCGTTACCTCTTACATATCCTGTTGGTGATTGTCTTTAGACATCTGAAGAAAAAGGGTACTCCACAAATATGTGAATAGTTAATTTGGTTGATGCTCTATATACTGGACACAGTGAATCAGTACTAACCTATTTTTCAGCCAATCGTTCCTTAGTTGGCAGGCAATCTCGAATTGCTCTCTAAACTAGAATTTTTATTTTTGATGGAGCAACCATCTTCCACAGCTTCCTACAAACCTCTGTCAATGTTGAGTAGAGGCAATCATCATTCAAAAGCAAGCTTTGATATGCATTTTTCATAGAATACTTTTCATTTTTTTCTTTATACCAGTACCAACAATCTTTTTCCCCTCTAAAACTAATCGTGACTCCATAGATAAGTTCCTTACCCTAGTCATTAAACAAGCTATTGATCAACTCTTCGTTCCAGTCTATTCAATTAAAATTAAAAAGAACTACAATTGTCAAAGAATTAAAACCCTCAAGGAGTTTCAAATAAGCTTAAGGATTTGAAGATTCCAAGTGCCAAAGGTTCAATTATGCTCCAGTGGTCAGACCATCATTAATTAATTTTCTACAACTATCCTTAATGATTTGCTAAGCTGCCATGAGACTATGCCAAATTTAGTTGGGGTTTGATCTAAGTTGCGCTTCCAAAAACTAGGAATAAGGGAAATAATAAGCTTTAAACAGTTGAGGAACTAGAGAATCAAGATTAATCAAAAAATGCCATCTTTGTTTACCTAACACTGTAAGATTAAATTTGTAGATCTGACAAAATCCCAATCGTCTACTTACTTTTGGAATGCTCAATTGTTTCTAGTTGAGCCACTTTATACTCCTACCATCGCCACCTCTCGAGCTCTACCAAAAATTATTCATAAGCCTTTCAATCTCTTAACATAAATCCTTTGGAAGGAGATACACATTCATCGCATAATTGGGTACTGCTTACGCAATAGAATTTAGGATAACTTTCTTTCTAGCCCTAGATAAGAACCTTTGATTCTAGTTTTGAATTCTAGGCTAGCATTTTTCACAAATGAAAGCAAAAACCTCCCTTTTATTTCTTCCCACGTCAATTGGGAGTCCTAAGTAAAAGTCAGTTTCATTTGCCTCTTGGATGCTAAGTTGTGCATACACTTTGTTCTTTTTATCACCATTCACATTCGCACTATAGGTAAGTTTAGACTTCTTCAAATTTATCACCTGTCCAGAAGCTATTGCATACATGTGTAGAACATTAGCAATAATTGATGCCTCTTTAGAATTTGCTCTAAAGAAGAAAATACTATCATCTGCAAAGAAAAGATGTGAAACTGTAGGAGCCCTCTAAGCAACTTATAACCCATGAATATGGCCCTGGGTAGTAAGGATGTGAAATAATGCTGAAAGACCTTCCACACAAATGATAAATAAGTATGGTGATAGAGGGTCACCTTGATGAAAACCTTGATAAGGGATAATACGGGCTAGTAGCTCATTGTTTTTCACAACTCTATAAGTTATAGTTTTGACACACATATAAATAAGCTCAATCTACCTTCTCTCAAATCCTATTTTGATCACCATATTTTCCAAGAATCCCTATTCTATTCGGTCATATGCTTTACTAATATCAACTTTCAAAGCAGCCTAACATTATTTACCTTATGTCTTGCTTTTAAGGAAATTCATCACCTCATATGAGATTAGAATGTTGTCCGTGATCAACCTTCCAAGGATGAAGACACTTTGGGCCTCAGAGATAATATTCGGCAATATTCTTTTCAGATAATTTGCTAAAACATTCACAATAATTTTGTAGAGCACATTACATAAAGCTATCGATCTCAAATATACCAGTAGATATTAGCTCTTTTTTCTTCATGTTCAACACAATAATCATTTCATTCGGTCTTTTTGAAAGAGCGGTATTGTTCAACAAAGATAATATGGCTACCACTACCTTCTTTCCCACAATCGATCAGAATTTTTTATAAAAATAGGGCCAATCCATCAATTCTTGGAGATTTATCAGTATGCATTTCAAACAGTACTTTCTTAACTTTCTCTAGAGTGAAATCTACCAGAAGCTCCTTATTTTGTTTATTCATGATTTTTTTCTCACATTTGCTAAAATATGCTTCATATTACCATTCATGGTTGCAAATATATCATTAAAATACCCCAACACCAAATTCTCTAGTCCATTAGTCCAGGTTTTCCAATTTTCATTTGTATCTTAAAGATAATGAAAGGCATTTTTCTTTCTTCTTCCATTTTCCACCTTGTGGAAAATTTTAGTATTCAAATCTCCTTCTTTAAGCCAAAATATTTTTGTGCTCTATTTCCAAAATGTCCCCATTTGTTGAATGATTTCAAAGAATTCATCTTAGTAGCTTCATAACCTATCATCTTCTTTTTAACAATATGACTACCAACAATGACACTAGGACTTAAAGAAATTATCTTGTCCTCTGACAAGTGTTTTTCTTCTTGTCTATTGACAAGTTCTACCAGTTTGCTATTTTGCTTTTTTTGTTTTTGTGCTCTCTTAATTGTTTTCTTAGTTTTGATGGAAAAGTTCTCTAAATTATCTTTGGAGGAGGATACCCTTGCAGAACTCAAATATATACTAGTTGGCTAATTTCTGATAAATAACACTATTAACTTCAATGCCATGAAGAATACATTAGTGGCATTCTGGAGACCTAGTAAAGGAGTTTTTTTAAAGGAAATTAGCCCTATGTTGTATTTGTTTCAGTTTTTCCATGAAATTGATATGTAGAGAATGCTTGAAAATAGGGCATAGACGTTTGATAATCATCTTTTGATATGTAAACATCTATGGGCTTTTGATCAACTGTAGAAAATTCCCTTATTCCATACAACATTTTGGATCTAAATACACAATTTCCCATTTGGATTTATGTTAGAGAGGGTATGTAAAGACATCAAAAAACTATATCGAAAAATTCATAAAGGCAAATCTAAATAATTTTGGAGGAATGTGGCGCACATATCTACACATGAGAGTGGAAATTAATGTTAGAGCTCTGCTTAATGAAGAATAAAGATTAATGGGTGGAGAATGGGTATGGATAGAATTTAAGTATGAGAGGCTCCCTACAGTATGTTATTTGTAGCAAAGTAGGTCACAGCAAGGAATTCTGTGAGATTTTGTTTGATAAAGACAAAGAAGCAATTGAGAAATTATATTGCGCATGGATGAGAACCCCTAGCAAATAAACTCTAGCGCAAACCAAAGAGAGGAAGCTACAGTCAAAATGGAGGACTGTAGCATGATCTAGAATGAAAAAAGAGATTAGGAAAGTTTGTCAAACAAGGAAAGTACTCTATTAAGGTCAAATTTAAACAAAAACGGAAAAGAAAAGGAAATCATCCTCAATTGGCAAGGTAAAAATGATAGTAGTAATAGAATATTAGATATGAGGTTCATGGACTTGGAAGGTAGTTTGGGGAATAAGGAAATAAGGAAAGACATTATGGGGGAAGATATTGAAAAGGATACGCTCATCGTAGGCGATATGAAATAATGGCGCGTGAATGATAGAGAAGTCAATCCTGGCTATTGGATTTCAAATGTACACTATTTACAGATGGATCCAACTAAGTTGTTGGACGTCAAAAAACTTTTAGTAGTCCAAGTCCCACAAGCGCGCCTAAGCTAATGAGTTTGTTCTACTAGAATTGCTATAGGTTGGGCAACCCACATGTAATTCGAGTCCTTAAGGACATTGTAAATACTAAGAAGCCCAACTTTATTTTTTTTATTGAAACTTTATCTATTGGTTCTCGTCTCTAGGGCCTCTATACCCAATTAGGCTATGAGTGACTTCTATTAGGGACACAATTGGACGTACTGGTGGTTTGGCTATATTTTACAAGTCTAAAGAGGATACCACTTTTATTAGATTCCCCAACTATCATATTGATATTAAGGTTCACTTAGTTGGATTTAGTATATGGTGTTTTACTAAATACTATGGGATACCATATAGATCAAGAAAAAAGAGTCTTGGGACCTTATTCATCAACTCGCTCTAAGGTCATCGTTGTCGTAGTTATGCACTGGAGACTTTAATGACCTCCTAACCAATTCTAAGAAAATAGATACTCATCCTCACTCATGCTAGTTAATTTAGGGGTTTTGTGAAGCTATTTCTAATGCAAGCTTGATCGATTTAGGCATGAGAGGTTATAAATTCAAATGGGAAAGAAAGTGAGGAAGTGATAACTGCGTTGAAGAGCGTCTTGATTGAGTTTTAGCCACTCAAGGATAGCTTTCAAGATTATCAGGTAACGAATATGGAATTCACTTCGTTTGATCATTTCCCCATTTTGATTGAGTGTTCGAGCTCATATGCAAGGAAAAAAGATTTGAGGTTTCAATTTGAGAACTTCTAGTTGAGGGAAGAAGGGCGTAAAAATATTATCAAAGCAAGTTGGAAACAAACAAGTAACAATTCTATTCAAAGGAAAATCGAATAGTGTGGGCAAGAGCTCCAGAAATGGGCTACGCAATAGAAGACTTTAAAATAATTAAACATCACACATATAAATAACTTAGATATAAGAGAATAATTGTGATAACGTTTAAGTTCAAATCTAATTACATTCTATAACATTGAGAGGTGAGTAATCTACATAATAAAAGTTTGCTATTGTAATCTTTTTCATGCATTCATTAACGCATTCATAGAGATTTATAGCATTTTGCCAAACATTGGTCAAATAAAAATAAAAAATATCTAAAATGGTCTATAATTTGTGGCTCACTATTTCATTTATTTAATGAGGAAGATTGGTGTGTCTCGAAAAAAACATTCGCCATTTATCATTAACAAGCTGTATTTCTATTATTCCTTGACTAGTCACTTGAGCTTTTAGTCTACTTGCACTACAAAAATTGTAATATTAGTTCAAAATAATAAATAATAAGATAAAATTTATCATTAATGACATGTATTGGTGCCATAGTTTTTATTTTGTTATTAATGATACTTTTTAAATTTATAATAATTTTTATTTTGTCACAATATGACTCAATAGTGATAAAACTAATATTTTAAATTGTCATTATTGACAATTAGTGACACCCCTATAATGACAACCTAGTGTTAATAAAAACTATCATTATAATTTATAACAAAATTTTTATTATTACTAAGTTGTCATCGTATGTGTCCATTAATTTTCAATAGTGACAACTTAAACACCATTCTTATCACTATTTAGTTGTATAATTAGTGACAATTTTTGTATCACTACTTATTATCTTGTCACTATAAGGGTGTTTGGGTGAGCTTATAAGTTCCTCAAAATATCTTACAAGATGTTTGAGAGCTTATAAGATGTTAAAAGGTGTTTGGTAAATTTTTTTAAAAAAGAACTTATAAGATGTTAAGAGATTATAAGCTCTTTCTAAAAATGTAAAGAGTTCCTAATTTATTTTTAAAATTTTAACCAGGTCTCTTTGTTTTGATGATATTAATTACAAAATTTTTATTATTAACATCTTATATGCTCCAAAAATCTTATTTTATCCAAACATTTTAAGAACTTATTTTTAAAACAAGATCTAACATTTTATAAATTTCAAAAATATTTTATAATATGTAGAAGTTTATAAAGCCTTTTAAATAAGTTTCGCCACATCCTTTAATTTATCATTTTTTTGCCATGATGGGACTTCAAATATGTGGGTTGATGGCATATTTCCTGACTTGGGCTCCGGCCTACGGAGTCTAGCTTAGTTATTCTTTATATTGGAATTGACTTTCCTTATTTGGGCCTTTAACAATTTTGGGTAATATTTCTTAGTCCAAGCAGGATTGAAGAAGAAAAGCCATGCTTGGTGACCAAGGTGATGAATTCTTTTCCTCGAAGTTATCCATCATTGGAGGATGGCTTCCATTAAGAGATTAATTTTGGCGTATAAATATACAGTTGCACACTTTGGATCCTTTACTTCATTTTTTGTTTTGTCTAATTTTTTAATTTATTGTATTTATGTCAAATATATTTAATTTACAATTAATTATTTTTATAAAAAAATATTTAATACACATAATGTACATTCATAAAATAAAATAGAAAATATATAACAAAAATGAGATAGACAATTTAAATTGATGGTTGTGGAATTTTTTTTTTTATATGCTAAATGGAGAGGTTTTATTCCAAATCAATAGCAATAATAGATGAGAGAAATGTGGGTGCAAAATCTTCCCACAAACCAGGTTCAAGCATATAAACAATAGACCTAGTAACAATATGAGCTGTTTGATTCGCTAAATGATGAACAAAATGAATATAGCAACTAGAAAGCTCAGATAGGATCTTTTTATAATCAAGAATTATTGAACCAAAATAAGAGAAATCCACAAACTCATTAGACATAGCATTCATTCCAATTTGGGCGTCTAATTCAAAAACCACTTTTGTTAAGTTTTTGTTTTTCACCCAACTCAAAGCCTCCTTCAAGGAGACAGCTTCTGCCAAACCTACTGTAATGGTACCCTAATGATGAAGCACAATAGTTGCTAGGAACGATCCATGGTCATCTCTTAAAATCCATCCATAGCCAAAAGTATGAGTGCTTTCCTACATAGCTGCACCAACATTGCATTTCAACCATTCCTTAGAAGGGACTTGCCAACGACAGGGAATTTCCTAATTCTTTAAGCTAGTATATAGCTCTTTACTTTTCTGTGCCTCACACCACTACTAAAGAGTTGAGAAAGCTAAAAAATAGACTTAGTTCGCAGAACTCGTTCTAGCATTCCAAACTATTTGATTCCTGTTCCTCTAAATGCTCTAAAGGATCATTAGAACTTTGTCTCCATTCCCGTTATTAACTCCAGATAAACGATTGTTCAACCATGAAGACACAGACTCAATGTTGGTCAAGTGAGTGGAGTCAATCAAACAAGATTGTTCCCAAACTTTCTGAGATGGGGGGCAATTCACAAGAATATGTTCTATAGTTTCCAACTTTTCTCCACAAGCAACACAACTCAAATCAACCTCAATTTTTTTTGTCATCAAAAGATCTTTAGTCGGAAGGTAGCCAACACAAACTCTCCAAGCTAGATTTTGGACTTTCAGGGGGACTTCACTTTTCCAAATCTTCTGCCATAGATTAGGGGATAATTGATAAGAAGCCTCTAAGCTACCATTTGAAAGCAATTGATAGCAACTTTTGACTAAAAAATATCCTTTTGAGTTGATTTTCCTCAGCCAGACATTACTGGCCTATCTATAAATTAATAGAATATCGAGAATGAGATTCGCATCTTGGGAATTGAACATAGATAGAATAGCTTCATAGTTCTAGCAAACCTGATTATGAAGCATAATTGATTCTACTATCTTGTTTGCCTTCTCCTGACTTAGCATGGTAGTGATATGAGGATTAATTGTGTCTGGCAACCAAGGATCATGGCCAATGATAATGCTCTGTCCATTTCCAACTCTAGCAAATGAGCCCTTCTTCATGATATCCTGTGTCACAAAAATACTTCTCCAAACATAACTTGGGTTATTTCCCAATTTTATATCAAAGAAAGATTTCCAAGGGAAATATCTTGCTAGGAAAATTTGCGAGATAAAAGCATTCAGGCTTGTTAAAAATCTCCAAGCTTGTTCACCCAAGAGCACTAAATTACATTCTCTCAATCTTTTGAATCTAATGCCACCCTCTGATTTTGGTTGGCATAATCTTTCTCATCTCATCCAACAGATTCCTTTAGGCCCACTACTATCAATGTTTCCTTTCTTCCAC
Source organism: Jacaranda copaia (assembly GCA_014898725.1). Classification (NCBI taxonomy): domain Eukaryota; kingdom Viridiplantae; phylum Streptophyta; class Magnoliopsida; order Lamiales; family Bignoniaceae; genus Jacaranda; species Jacaranda copaia. The sequence goes on from JACGDI010005764.1 coordinate 220,005, forward strand.
CAAAAAGCATTCATCATGCATTCCAACTCTTCACAAAGATCTTTAAGCAATAAAAAAACACTCATGACATAATTTGGAATTGCTTGAGCTACAGTTTTTAGTAAAATTTCCTTACCTACTCTAGACAGATACCTTGTACTCTAGCTTTGAATTTTTTTGCTAAATTCTATCTTTTATGAACTTGAAAATCTCTTTCTTCTTTTTGCCAGTCAAATACGGCATGCCTAGATATTGGCTATGATCTTCCTGCAAAGCAACACCCAATCTATCATAGAGCTCTGTACATAATCTATCGTCCATGTTTGAGCTAAAAAAGATGGACGATTTTTGGAAATTGACTAGCTGAGCCAATGCTTGTTCATATTGGTTGAGACAGTACTTAATCACTCACATTCCTTAACAGAAGCATGGAAAAAGAACAAATTGTCATTCGTGAACAAGAGATGAGAGATGGTCAGAGCTTCTCTTGCAATTTTACAGCCATGGAGCTTGCCTTAGTTCTCCATTTTTGAAAGAATCGTCAAAAGTCTTTTTGAACATAGAATAAAGCGATAGAGGGAAATTGGATCGCCTTGTCATAAACCTCTACTATGGATGGTAGGGCCAATTTCATTACTGATTCAACACACATCATTACCAGATTGACAAACCTTGGATTGAACCCCAGTTTACCCATGATACATCTCAAGAACTGCTATTCTACTCGGTTGTAAGCTTCACTCATGTCGATTTTTAGTAAAGCAACACCAACTTTCCCCTGGGACTTTCTTTTAAGATAATGCATTATTTTAAAAGTGATCATATCATTGTATGAAATGAGATGGCCTGGAATAAAGGCATTTTGGGAAGGCGAGATAATATCAGGCAACACTCTTTTGATATGGTTTGCAAGTACTTTAGATATAACCTTATACAATACATTGTAGATGGTAATAGGACAGAGGTCAGAGATAAATTTTGGGCTAGATTTCTTCGGTATTAACATGATCAAAGTCTCATTCATGCCCAGGGAAAGGCACCCTTCTCTCAAATAAGATATGCAAGCTTTGTAAACGTCCTTTCCAATAACATGCCAAAAGGGTTGGAAGAAAGCTGGATTCAGGCCATTCGATCCCAGAGACTTATCCGGGCACATAAAAAATATGGCTCTTTTAATTTCCTCATTACTAAATTCAGCCAGAAGTACTTTATTTTTGTTATGTACCAATCCTCTGGGAGGTGCACTCCAAAATAATCGAATCTGCGCAACTTTGGGATGTATATAGTTTAGAATAAAAATCCTTTATAAGCTTATCCAGACCATCTTCCACCCTATCCAGTTCCCTTGCTCATTGTGGAGCTGTTTAATCAAGTTCTTCTTACGTCTAGCTGATGCTTTGGAATGAAAGAATCGGGAGTTGTAGTTGCTATCCTGTAACTATAACTGCTTAGCCCTTTGTTTCCAAAAGTCCTCCTATTGTTAGAGAGCTGTGAGGTATTGTTTTTAGGCTGTCAAGAACTATGTGATAGAGTTTGGATCACTTTTGTTTCTAAGTTTCTTTATTGTCATTTTATGCGCCTTAATCTGTTCTCTAAATTACCTAGCAAACTGCTCTCCCCAGCATAATAAGTCCTTACCATAGATATTCAGCCTCTCCAAAATTTCATTCCTAATACTTCTGTTCCAACTCCCAATCACGACTTCCTTACAATTTTCAATTCAAAGCCAACAATTTTCAAGGCGGAAGCATCTTTTCTTGCCTTGGGTTTCTCAGTAATCTAGATTGAGTAGAATAGGAGAATGATCAGACATAGAAGCTTCCAAGCAAAAGACTTGAGCATTTCTAAATCGGCTAAGCCACTTATGAGAAACAAGAGCTCTATCTAGCTTTTCTCTCAGCTAATTTTTAGATCCCTTTCCTCTTTCCTAAGTAAATTGTTGGCCAACGATACCCAAATCAGAAAGGCCGCATTGATCAACTGTGTTTCTAAAACCTTCAAGAAGCCACCGAGGATGAGGGCTACAGTCCCATTTTTCCTCTGGATCCAATAAATCGTTGAAATCCCCAATGCAACACCAAGGAAGTCTAGATAAATCCTTAAGACTCAAAAGTAAATCCCAAGAATCCCTCCTCCAAGCTCTCTCTAGAAAATCGTATAATCCGATGAGGCACTACTGTTCATCTCCATCACAAATTTTAGTGTCAATATGGTTCCTATAGAAGTTAGTAGTCACAGCCATATCTTATTTCTTCCATAAAAACGCTAACCTACCTCCATTTCTGATGCTATCTATAGTGAAACAACTTTCGAACTTTAATCTAACTTCTACTTTTTCTTTGCCGATTTTTGTTTCCATTAAAAATATGAAATTGGGCTTCTTCAAATGGACTAAGTCCACTAATACTTGAATTGTCTGTGGGTTACCCAGCCCACAACAATTCTAGCTTAATATACTCATGCTTGAAGGCGGGCATGGACTCTAGCACTCACCTTTTGGAAGTTTTTTGGCCCAACAGGGATGTCAAGTTCTCCGGCAAGATTTGGAGTAGATAATTCGTCTGCAATCCACAAATTTGGCCCATCTTCTATTCGTTTTCTTTTTGATTCCACCATAAAAGGCCCATTAGAACTGCCACTATTGCAGTTTGCTCATTCATTATAGCTTCCTCATTCAGTAGGAGATATCCTTCCATCCTCCTGGCAGATCTGCCATGAATCTCATCATCCCAACTCGTGCCCTGATTATTCGCCATACTATCCTCCTTTCCCATGTTTGTTTCATTTTCCATAATTTCGCTGGCATCTTGTTGACTGTTTTTCGGTGGAGAGTCCCGGAGCCATCTTCCACCAATTCCGACTGATTGGCGTCGATTGTGAGCCCGAAGCCAAGAACCAAATGGGAATTCAATTGAACTTCTATCAATCTCATAGTGTTTAGCACATAATTTTTTCGAGTAGCCAATTAACCCACAATAAAATAGAATGTTGGCAACCTTTCATACTTGAAATTGATCCAAATCCACTCACCATTCGGCCGTTTAAGTTTCATTCTTCTTTTAATTGGGTTTTTGACGTCTAGAGAAACTCGAATCCGCATATAAAGCCTCCACATTCCACCAAAGTTATTATGGTCAAACTTTAGATATGTACCGAAATAATCACAAATGTTTTTACAGATTCTTTCTGTAGTGAATCCAACCGGTAAGCCATAGACTTGTATCCAGATACTTATGTGTGTAAGACTCACGTGTTGTGGTTGTTCCCTCAGTAGCACTTGCTTCAAAATTAGAAGGTGTTGATTAAAAGTCCATGGCCCTCCAGAGAGAATTCACTACATATCTAGTTCATGAAACAGTTGAAATAGATATAGTGTTTGGTTCAATTCATTAATACTTATCCCTTTCGCTGGTTGCCAAACTGCTGCCATAGTATTTTTAAATGCTACGAAATTTATGCTTTTTGTTGTTGATATGGGATAGCCCAACAGGCTCAATAGGCCCTTCTACAAATCAGACAGCTCACGAGACCCAACGTGAAATGGTAT
>JACGDI010005764.1:227469-248963 GCA_014898725.1 Jacaranda copaia
AGAAAAAGACACAAATATATATATATATATATATATATATTATGTTTTCAAAATTTTTATTTATTGATTTTTAATTAATTTATTAAGTATTAATTTAACATTACTCAAAATAATTTATTTATTTATTTATTTTATTTATTTAAATTATTAAATTATATTGTCCAAAATTATTTAAGTTTTATTAAAATAATTAAAGTTATCAAATAATGTATTTAAAATTATTAAATTTATTATTGTTAGTTTTAAATTATTAAGTTACAAAAAATTACTTTTTTAATCCTATAATTTAAATGTATGTACATTTTTAGTCTCGAACTTTAAACCATCAACATTTTTAGTCTGTTTCTTAACAAATTTTAAGTAGTTATGGTCCTCCATCCATAACTTTCATTAAGTATTAGTGAAAACTGTTAGATTAATTGCCCACAACCCCTTAAATTTGATCAATTTAAGAAAAAATCCCCCACAAGATATGAAATGTTCATTAACAAATAAACCCAGAGTTATTAAGAAATTACAACGATCCCCCAAAATTTCGCTCTATTTAATAATTTTGAAAAATCATTGGCCTCTATTAACAAAGTTGACTACTTTGAAAAATTTATATAAAAATTCAAAAATGCCCTTCAATAAGATCCAGTTATTCTTGAGATAGAAATGCTATTGAACTTATTTGTAATATCTTTCATACCATGAGGTATAATTTTAATATTGTTTAAATTACTCATAATAAATTTAAATATATTTTATTATTAATAATATTTCTTATGTATTGAATAATCTTTGTTCAAGTTGAAATAAGAAATAAAACCATATATTATATTGGATAGATAGAAAGAGTGTACTATCCACAAATTTTCAATCGTGAATAAAGATGTATTCCTAATATATTGAAACGACTATCATTATTGTTATGTAACTAATAACAATTCATACAAGCAAAATCTTCTAATCAATAATTAGGCCAAAGAAATAGTTTTAATTTTCTTAATTGATTTTGCTCTCTATAGATGTAACTACTATGAGTGGCCCAATATTGAATAAATGAGTATTTCTTTTAGATGGAAGAAGATTTATTCCGAAAGGCATGGCGTATACAAATGTAAAGTAATTCAATTAAATTGATTAAACTTATTTATTAATAAAAATAAAATAATAAAAATATAAAAATAAAAATAATTAAATCTATCTCTTAAATAATACAATTTTATAAATTAAATTACCTAACCAATAACATTAAAATAATAAAAATATCTAAAATAAATTAATTAGGTTGAGTTGAATTTATTTATTACATTAAGAACTAAAATAAGGAAAATAAATAAAAATAAAAATAGAAATCTATTATCTTACAAAACATAATTTCATACTTTTGAATCACAGATTTTATAATATTAAAATTATAAACTACCTAAAACAATATAGTTAAATATGATAAAAATTTATGTATAATTAAAATTAAACATTTTAAAAAATAAAATAAAACGTACAACTTAAATAATTTTAAATAAATAAAATATAGTCATTCTAAATAATATAATTTAGTAGTTTTAATTAATAAAAACAAACAAAAAAATTAATCATTTTGAAAATATAATTTCAAGTTACAGACTTAATAATATATAAAATAACAAATATATTTCCAATAGTTTAATTAAGTTTATAAATTAATTTAAATAAACAAATAAAAAATTTGAAAAACACACAAAAAATAGTTATCTTCTTCTTCTTCCGACAACCACACCCCCCACCCCCCAACCCAACCAGCCAAAAACCCACTGATGGCAGGTAACCCCAACCACCTGCGCCTCCTCTGTCCCTCGGCCAGTTATCGCCAATGCCTGCCGGCCACGGCCGCTGGCTGCTCCGCCAACCCCCGTGTCCCCCAACTCCCCTCCTCCTAGCCATAGTCCGAGCCAGTGGCTGCCAGCCTGGTTTGGCAGCTAGCAATTGTGGACAGGCCGCATTGCCTGGCGGCCGCTGGCTATGGCATCCGGATCGAGGTAGTGTTAGGGTATGGGGTTGTGGTGTTATATATATGTAGGTATTTATATATATACATGATATATATGTTTATATGTATATATATATATATTTAAATATATGATAATTTTATAATATTCTAATTATATATTTTTAGAGGCTTTTGTGTTATATATTTTTCATAGTTTTTATTTTTATTTTTTAATGAGGATGAAATGACATTTTACATTTAGTGGGTCTTTTCACAAATAGATAAATTTTAGGGGATTGTGGACAATTAATTTAATAGTTTTCGTGAATGTTTTAACGGAAGTTGGGGATAAAGGATTATCACTGCTTAAAAATTATTAAAAAGTGGACTACAAATGTTCATGACTTAAAGGCTCGGATTAACAGTGCACACACAATTACATTATGAGATTAGAAAAAGCAATTTTTCCTATTAAGTTATTTAGTTTCAAAATTATTAAAATTATATTGCAAGTTCTCAATTTTGAAATTATTTTGAATATATTTATTATTTTAAAACTAGAGAGCACGTAATTTGAAATTATATCTTTTAAGATATTGACTTACTTTTATTTTTATATTTTCTATTTTGTACTTTTTTTACTTTTTAATTAGTAAATAAGTTTAACTAAATTTGATTAAAGTATATATATATATATATATATATATATATGTTTCTAGTTTTTCAACTTGAATTTAAAGAATGGTCAATATTTAAACAATTTTTTATTAATAAAACATATTTAAATTTTAAAAGTAATTTAAATAATGGTAAAATTACACAATAATATAAAAAATATTACAAATAGGTTCAAAGGCATTTTTACCTAAAAATATTGTGAACAATTATTGAAGGATATTTTTGAATTTTTGCACAAATTTTTGGATGATGTTAATAAATTTATTAATGATGGTTAATGATTTTTTAAAAATAATTTAGACATAATGAAATTTAGGAGTCATTGTAATTTTTTTTGGTTTATTTGTAAATGGTTCACACTTTAGGGGTTTCTATGTAATTAACCCAATTCTCTTTTTAATTTAAAATTTTGAAAATTTTTGTTTTTCAAAAGTTAATATTTATTTTTTATAAGTCAAGAATTCTGCCAAAGAACCCAATATCAAATCCCAACTTTAATATTTTTCATAATTTATTTGTAATCAACATATCCACGATCGAGTTTTCATGACAACAGAGAAATTTAATTTTAATAATAGCAATAAATTGCATTTAACCTTAAAAGAAAAATTAACTATTGTAGAAAATTTAATAAAATATATGCATCATAATTTTAAACTATGACTAAAATTAATCACCTACTAGGACAACGGATGCTAGAACTCCTCTAGCACTCCCCCAAGAAGATGGCCATCTCATAATCCAGAGGCTATTGATTTGAGGGTACCTAACGTGGGTATTAGTTTATTTTAATAGCAATTTACTATTGAATTTGATACTTTAAGTATGAATGATGCAATCGTTTATACTTTACGAGTTTGAATTATTGATGTAATGATCAAATATATTTAATTGTTCTTAATTTAAAAAGAAAAAAAAGAAAAAAAAAAGGTCACCATGCCCTGCCTCCGTTTGAGTATTGGAAGCACAAAAGCACCATTATTTGGTTTTGGCCTCAAATTAGAAGTGTAAATGAATCAAGTCGAGTTTGAACTAATTTAGCAGGCTCAAATTTGACTTGTTTATTAATTTGTGAATCTGAGCTCGAGCTCACATGCAAGCTTGGTCAAGCATAAACAACCAAGCTCAAGCTCGGATAGTTAGAGTTGATGAAGGCTTGGTAAGCCTTATCAAACTTGACTTGAAAGAACTCATCGTAGGGAAGTAGAAAAGCTTGATTCATATAAGTGCGGATGAGCTTGACTTGTATAGGTTTGGATTAGTTTGAGCTCATTTAGGCTAAAAAAAATCTATAATTATAAATTTTTTAAATAATTATGTTATATATTTTCTTAAAAATAAAACACAAATTATTATTATTATGGATTTTATTATATATAGGCCTAGATTATAGCTATATATGTATATATATGTAATAAAAAAAAACTTATTTAAGCTCGTGAGATTTTCGAACCAAATACTATTGAGTTTGGCTCAACTTATTTAACTGACGAACTCGGGTTTAGCTCGTTTCGAGCTCGAAAAAAATAAATGAATACAAGTTTCCATTGAACCAAGTTTGAATCATTCGCAAATCATTTCATCTCATTTACATCTCTACCTCAAACACATATTTTTTACCCTCTAAGCTATTGATCGAGAAAGCAAAAGAAAATTCTTGGCTAAGGAGGAAAAAAGTAAGAAGAAGATCTAAAAAACAAAATCCTGCTATATATGTCCTCGAAGGTTTAGGAGAAGAGAAGAATGAGTTTCTTCAATTTTAGCATTTAGGAGTGTAAATAAGCTGAGTAGAGCCCAAATTTAATGGGTTCACACTTTGTTTGTTTGTTAATTTGTGAGCTCGAGTTATTGAGTTAAGTCAAGTCTAAACAGCCACGTTCAGGTTCGGCTCATTAGAATAAACGAAGACTCAGTGAATCTTATCGAACTTGACTTGATTAAGCTTGTCATAAAGAAGCAGAAAAGCTCAATTCATATAAGCTCGAGCTCAAGCTCGTATAGGTTTGGATTAACTTGAGCTCATTTAAACTCAAAACAAAATTTATACTTATAAATTTTTTAAATAATTTTGTTATATATTTTTCTAAAAATAAAAAAATTGAATTATTATTATTATTATTTACTTATCTTTATAGTTTTTATTATATAGGCCTAGATTATAATTATATATGTGTATATATATAATAGAAAACTCATTTAGGCTCGCAAATTTTTCGAGCAGAATATTATTGAGCTTGACTTAGCTCAACTCAACCCATTTGACAAATGAATTCAAGCTCGGCTCCACTTGAGCTCAAAAAAATTGAGTCGAGTATAAATTTTCATCAAGTCGAACTCAAATCATTTGTAAATTGTTTTATTTCATTTACACTCCTAATAGCATCTAAAGAGAGGCAAGTAATAACAAGAAGCTGAAAAGCTTAGGCGGGAAAGAAACCTTTTGAGATTAAAAAAACATGCAAAAATGGCAATGAAAGTTGAAAAGCCATACATAACACGCATTAATTTTCAGTATCCATTTATAATTGCTTTTCTTGCCATAAAGTGGGTTTGAGACTAGTTAAATCCGTACTCCATTTGCACATAGCTAGATATACTTTCCATTTCTACCTTCGAAGTTGGTGAATATTTTAGGCGCGATAGTGCTGCGGTTCTTTCTCTCTATCGAGCCACAAATGAGAGAGGGAATATTTTCGGATTAAATTTTTTTTATTCTTATGTGAAATGTGAAATGAACAATTTATTTTTTTATGATAAAAAAAGAGTCGAAGCATCCTCTTATATTTTTAAAATGTGGCTTATCGCCTCCTTTTATTTATTTAAGTTGAATTTTGTATTGTACAGACAAAAATACCCTTGTATATAAATAAAATTATTTTATATCATTATGTTTTTCTTTTTTTTTGTTTAATCTAAACCAAATAATTCCATATTTATAAAATATGTAACATATTTATATAAATTACATACTATTTAATATTTATAAAATTATAAATACATATATGTATATACAATTATTTGAAACAAATTTATGTACACTTATAATATAAAATATATATTTATTTTTCATCATAAAAAATAAAAATTATATTTTTATATTTCTTTTCATATAAACACAAAAATATTCTTTTTTAATTTTTATAATATATATTTCTTTTTCTTTATATATACACCTCTATGGCCCCACCCCTACCCCCAACCCATCCCCACCTCTCCCCTTCCTCCCCAAAACATTTCCATGACTGCCATGGCAGCTCGCAAAATGGCTAGACCATGCTAGATCTAGCAGGGTTTTGCCATCAGCTGGTGGTATTTTCTTTAAAAAAAATTTATTTGTATATATATACACTTTCAGACATACACACACATATATCTTGTATACAATATATATTAATTTTTTTGTGGCGGCAATGGCAGCCATACCATTGCTTTTTAAAGCTAGTCATGGCTGTCAATCTTTTAAGGTTGGCTGCCCATGGCTAGCCCAAGGGGATGGGGGTAGGGGTGCTAGTTTTTTTTTTTTACTAATATATTAAATGTATATTTTGTAACACCCCTAGAAATTCTATGATTGGTGAAAATTTGATTGCTATTATTTTTATTTTTTTAAATTTTAATTTATTATGTATTTAAAAAAATTTTAAGGTCAATTCATAATTTTAGAAAATCTGATTGAATTATATTTGAAAGTTGTGGGGCCAATTCACAAATAAATAGAACTTGATTGAGCAACCTTTAAAAGTCTTGAGGGTTTGCATGGAAATTTTTTCAGTCAAAGAGGTCAATGTCATGCACTAACATAATTTAAGGGCAAAATTGAAGTGTCACAGCTTTCTAGAAGGTCTAATTGAAGAATAGGATAAAGGTTTATGGGTTAATCTCTAATTTTGAAAAGTTAGATTTTATAAAACCACCATCTTCTTCTCTTTCCTTCATTTCTCCCATATGCACACCCACACACTTCCTCATTTGCGATCTCCTCCAGTGATCACCATTTCCCAAAATTAAACCGACTATCCCCTTTTGCTCATTTCCAGCAATGCCCTAGTACCACATACATGGCAGTTCAAGTGGCGAATCACCAAAAAATGTGAGCTAAGGGTTGACCATGGTGAGGGTGATGGGCAATGGTGTAGGAGCGAAAACGGCAATTTCTAGGTAGTGATTTGGGCAGCCCTTAGCTTAAGGATCACTATGGAACTATTACTTTGAGGTTTGAGGTGGCGTCGGCAAAAACTAGAAGAATCTAGGTGACGGCGATAGGTGGTGTTGAGGCTTTTGGGCATGATTTGATGTTTATTTTGGTAGCAAAACTTGTAGTGGATAGGAGCATTGGGTTCAAAAGGTTGTAAGGCATCTTTTGGTAGTGACATTGGTCTTTTTCGGTGACGGCATCGGTGGAGAGATAGTATCCTCTTCTCAACGTGATGATTGTACTCATGTACTTGGTTTTTGAATTTCGGAGCTCCAATAATTGAATCTTGAGTTAAAGTTGGGTATGGGATTATAAACATATATATATATATATTGTTCCAATTCATTTGTAAATTTTGTAATATGCTAGGAATGAGGAATTTACATATGATTGATATATGTATATATATTCCCATGAAAAGGATTATTATATAGTCTAGTGGACCTGAATATCATATTATATGCTAACTTAGATTATATGAGAGTATTAAAGGAATTTAAACCCTAATTTGAGGATTTCATGAATTTGAGAACTAAGAGGAGATAATTTGGTTAATTATTTTGATATTATTGATTGGGATAATGTTATGAGGTCAAATATGTAATTAAGGATCAAATTTTACAACATTATCGATATGAGCCTTAAAATTACCATATTAGCCAATAAATTAGTGATTGTAGACTACTAGTGATGTAATTACAATTACTAAGGACTATTAGAGTTGAATGGAGATTTTAATTGTGAATGTACTCTTTTAATTAGGTGGTGAAGAAGTGGAACTTGCTGACTAATACATTACTGACTGTGATTGCCTTTCTAAGAATATGAAGGTGAGGGTTTGCCAATCTAGCACCTTTTCATACCTATCTATTATTGTGATTAGCCCCTATGTGGGTTCCTCATTCTATACAGACTGTATTGTGTTTATTAAAATTCGTATATTGCTTGAAATCTCAATCGTTATCTATTATTTGATGTGTACACCACTGTGAGGGTTATTGCTTGTTATTGATTTTGAATGCTGTCTGTTATGGCGCCCAGAACTCTTGCTTGTTATCTGTATCGCTCTATTGCCTGATTATATTGTTATCTATACCATCCTGTATCATTATCTGTTGACTTGCCTTCATATTTGTTATCTGTTGCAGCTTTAAATGGCCGTGTTGGCCTATTTGAATTGTTTACTGATATCATATTACCTTGTCGACATTTTGTACTATTCTACATTATTTGTCCTATTAACATTTGTCTTTTTAGCATAATTGTTTACCTGGTGTTCGTGATACGCTAGGGAATTCCTCCTGGATATCAATGATGTGCTAGAGATTTCTCCTTGGGGCATATGCACAAATGGTTATAGATTATGTTATATATACGAAGAATTATTGGGTCGAGGGCTAATCCAGGCGAGATGATTGGTTATATAGGGCACGCTATGTAGTTTCATATGCTTAGTTGTACGCTAGGGATTTTTCCCTACATATCTGCAATGTGCTAGGAATTTTCCTTTAGGTATCTTCGGTGTGCCTTACAATATTGTATGGGCATCCACCATGTACCAAGCAGTCATGCTTTGGTAAACTAATTGAGTGACTGGTATAAAGTAAATCTGCAATGCATGTTTTATAGTAATTTGTTAGAATGCATATGCTCCAAGTTTACTATAGTTGTCTATATTCTATCTGCTTGAAATTTGTTCATGGAGCAATAAGGTAGAAGAGTTTCTTGTTTTCCTAATTGTTACTACTAGTTTCTTGGTATGCTTTGTTCTAATTGTTACATTTTTTATTTGTTGAGTTGACCTTGATAGATCTTTATTGTTGTTCTCAAGTTTATCCCTCACTAAGTGTTTGGACTTATTGTATTCCAATTATTTTCTCAGATGGGAATAGGTGATGAAGGCAAACTTTAGGCTTGGATTGAAATATATACGTTTTGTAATAAAGCAAGTGTTTATATCTGTGTATGGCATTACTCGTATGTTAAGCTTTAAACTTAGAGATTCTGTGATATGTTAGATTTGAACTTAAGGTTTGGGGTATGTATCAACGATGAATGATGGGATCTCCTATGGCATGTAAATATTAAGTTAAATGTCCTTGGAAATCTTGTGATGGGTATTTTGTGATTTCTCTTAAGTCTTGGTTAAGTTGAACTTGGTGTCACCTTCGATAAGTGTTAAAAAAAAAAATTTATGGAACTATTGCTCGAATTGTGGATCTTGAAATTAAGACTGAACCAGAGTGGCACCTCAGCTTAAAGGCTAAGTCAGGAGGGGGTGCTACATATTTTTACTTAAAAGTATGTATATATAAATATATATACATTATTTAATATAATAAATTTATATATAAATATATTTTATATTTTTGTATAAATATGGTTTAATTTGAACTGTTGATTTTTTTTTCAAAAAAATCCTAATAGCTGATGTTAGGGGTATAAAAGTCTTTTTATACACAAAAAACCCTTAAAAACTCTCATAATATTCACATGGGTCTCACTCACGCCCATAAGGGGGTCTATTGTATGTTTTTAAAAATGACAAAGTAGCTTTTTTATCCCTTTTTTTTTTCCACAAGGGGATAAACTACTATAAACATATTTGATAAGGGGTTAATGTAGCACCTGACTCGGGAATGCTTGCTTTGGACTGAAGTGCTATTCTAATCTTAATTTAATAATTTAAAATAAAGCACGCACCTTCAAAAAATTTAAATAGTTCATTGCAATCTAAAATCATTTTAAACTGATTCTCTATCACATCCTACTGTATAATATTCCACATTAATTCAAACTTCAAAACTACAAGCTTACATTTACATAATATCTCATAAAGTCATTGAATTGAAACTTGATGTCACTAAGACAACAAGACAAGTCTTGATCCTGCATATCTGAATGTCATTCATAAAAACTATATACATTGATGCATCATGCGATGCCTCACCCACTACCTGTCACAACTTAGTTGGAAAAAAGAATCGAGAACATGAAAGAGGCATAAGTTTGAAGGACCTAGTGTGGGGGGGAGGGGAGGTAACTATTAACAAATGAATAAGGTCAAGGGGAACTAACAAAAGGATTCTAATTTGACAGATAAATAATCAAGTGAAGTAAAAGGAAAAACCAATACAATTAGAAGTTGTAAAATGACACTAATAGAATAAAGGCTCGAATAAATAGTACTTATGAAAATGAAAGGTACTCAACAAGACATTACATAGTAACAGAAGTAACTTCCAAACAAATAACATAACAACCAAGATGTCAGAAAGTGATAAATAGCACATTGACAGAATAGGAATCAAAATGAAACGAGATATGAAACAACCAAGAAGTTACATAACAAAACATATCATAATAGCAACCATTTTCAAATCATAGTAGACTATTTTCAAAATCTGACCTTGGTGCTCCCAAAATAGAACATAACAAATAGAATAGGATATAAATACAACATGGATAAATTTCCTTTATCACTCCATTGCTCGAGCTCTCAACTTGAAGTGCAATAACTTGACATGTGGCATGGTCAGCCCCATATCGGATCCCACCACTTGCCGAAAACTACCTCCAACCATCCGCAAGTCAGGATTGTGAGTAGGTACTAGCTGGGAGACCAGTCACCATTGGTTTGTTCTGTCTAATCATCTTTTTTGACTTAAACATGGCCCTAGCTTCTTGTGGCATCCCTTCAGATGGTAACTTTCCAAGGGCATCCCCGTGAGTGGTCATGACATGACACCAACAATGAAGAATGAATTTCAAAATAATTGTTAAGGGGAATGCATATTAGAATACTAGATAGAACAATACAAATGATATAACATGTGGTCAGCAAAGTCGTACAAATAACATGGAGAACAACATAATTAGAAGAAAGGAATGAAACTGGTCGGCTAGACTAAAATATCAACACATACGGGGTCAATCAGCAAGGTTATAAGGTACAAGGGACAAGAATCTGATAACACAAAAGAAAGTTTTGGGCACCAAAACAATTGCAAAGAGACTCAATTAAATAGACAAGCATATATGATTTATTTCCTAGAAATAAAGGCTATAACCTCACCTTAAAAACTCCATAGAAGTGCTATCCACATCCTACTGTCCTAGAGACCATAGCTCCTCGAGACCTATTTCAATAAAATTCATATAAACATTAATACGTCTACGTAGTACTTTTTCTAATAGTAATTAAATTACTAGTATGTCTTAATAACATAAATTTTCCATTTCAAGGAGTGTCTTTCTTAATTTAATCTTAATCCAGTCAAGGAACGACAATCTCATGCTACTAGAGTTTGATTCTTCAATCGCCAAAGTTGCAATCTCATCCCTAAAATGTACTAGCTCTACTAGGTGGTATTAATCAAGGTGTTTACTAGTCCCAGGCCACTGTTTTATCTTAACATCAATAGTATATAATTTGATAGTTCAAGCCCATGTCTAATAGTAAAGTCAATCGGTAGAAATATTCTTACATTCTCTAATAATAATTATTCCTTGCAATGTTACACAAAGTTAGGATTTTATTTACATTAATTTGCTTAATTAACAATGGTTAAGGTCCAATTTAGTAATCTAGGCCCATTAAGCAATGCATACAACTTATATATCCGTACATTTATGCTTGAAGTTATAAATTTCATCCCATTCATACTAAACATGAGAAAATATTTTGCAATAATCCTTCTGAATTTAATTAGGTAACAAGTTATTTTCTTAATCGAATTTTACCAAATTACTCAAGTTTGAAGCTCATTTACAGTTTCAACATCCTACTATATTGCTTTACAATTAGAATTTTAGCAAATAACTTTCTTCAATTTAGTCCATTTAACTCAATTTATTTTAGCAATCAACTTTAATTAGGTTAATATTCTAACGAATCAAATCGGGTAACATTTTAACCGGTTAAACTAAATTTCCCAAATTCAACAAAGTTTAGAGCCAAATCATAGTTCGACATTGGCATGCATATGTTCAAATTATTGTCCTAAAGAAATTGCTAGGGCGTCACCTGACCGCTACCATCGAATTGCCATGTGCTGTCATTGGAAATGGGAGTTGGACCCACCAATTGACATGTCTCCTTATGCCCAATAAATCCCTCAGTTAATTTTAGATTTCATTGCCATCTCATTGAGCAATTGAGCCAAAAATCACCACTACATCACCAACATTGCCGCCCCATTTTTTCTCCAATTACTTCTCCATCTGTCATCGATTCACTAAACTAAAGACACTATCGTCTTTCTCACTTCGAGCCCATCAAAACCCATGTCTTGGTCACCACCAACAATTGCTAGAATGGTCGCAGCAACCATCTCCGCTGCAAGCTTCGTTTGGTGTTAAAATTTTCAACAACTGGCTAGTTGTTTTGCAACTAACTTGGTATGGGTGCGTTCTTTGAGCTAAAAGGAAGGTAGTATGGTTAGTTTTGAAGTTCATTGGCTGCCAGTGAGAAATCATCGAAGAGGGTGATGAAGGTTTACATGTGTGAATTGGAAGAAAATGGGGGGTGGGTTTGCTATTTATAGTTGTAGTTTTTCATAATTTCAAAATGGACCCCAAACTTTTTCTCAATTTTCATTTGAACCCCCTATGAGCTTTCTAATTTCTTTCAATTAAGTCTTATTTATTTTAGTTTTAGTCCCCCAAGTTCTTAATATTTAACCAAAAACCTGCAAATCTTTCCAAAACAACACAGTTTTAATTCTTTTACCGTTTATTATTATTTTTTTAGTCCAAGTTATGATTTTTATATTGTTTGAGAAATTTCGGGGTGCTACAATTACGTTAAATTTTCCTGAATATTTTCATTAAGATAACATGGCAAACGAGTTTCCATTTACGAGCATAAGAATATAGAGAACGTTTAGATATGTTTTAGATAGTTTTTAGGAAATGAATTTTGGAAGTAAGGTTGGGAAATGTGATGAATTTTTGTTTATGTATTGGAGAAAGAGGTAGAAAATATTTTGAGAAGTTTTTGTATGTTTGTTTATATATTGGAGTTTTAATGGTATAGCTCAAGTCCATCTTCAAGCGACTGGCCCACAATTAAACTGGATGACATATGAAAACTGGGCCAAGGCCCAAGATTCAATTGGGTGGGCTAGAAGCCAATGGAGTTGCGCAGAATAACTTTGTTGTTTCCTTATGACAACTTCAGTGTTTCCCTTGCTTTGATGGAAATTACGGGAAATATTCATATTGCACAAGTCACGTTCCTTGGTTTATCTATTTGTGAAGAATTAGGAATTCAAAATTGAAAAGTACTTTCCAAGTATTCATACATTCAGGATAGGAATTTGTGATTGCGGGATTGGAGAGCAATTTAAAAAATGTGAAAGCACGCATATTCTTAATAAAGAAAGAGTTGGAGTTATAAGCGTATGAAAAGTAAAAAAAAAAATAGAGTAGATAATAATACCAAATTTTAATTATATATGCATTTATGATTTTGGATGCATTATGATGCAGCCGGTAAATTTTAGAATGAAAGAAAAAGAAAAAAACAAAATAAGTTATTGCACAAATAACTTAAATAAAAGAAAGTATGTACACGATTAGTCTTAAAATAAAATAAAAATCTTCCTCAGAAAGAAAATCAAAGAATTCTATTAATCAAATTATGTTTGACAACCTATATATATGTGACTCTATTTATTGGCCTCTCAAACAATCCTAATCCTATAACTAATAGGAATATGGCAAATTCATACTTATATATAAATCTCCTATCTCCCTAAAAAATAATATAAAATAACGCCTACTTTTTAAAAGATAATGTAAAATAATATGAAACTCCTAAAAGATAATAAAAATTCAAAATCTAATATTTATCTAAAAAGAAAAGAATTTAAAAGATAAAACTTATTATCTAAATGATAATAATGAAATATTTTCCATATGTGGAATATCTTCTAGAAGATAACTCCAACCAAAATTTTCTCTGTCTCCTATATCACACTAAGTCATTTTTAATGAGAAAAATAATTTTATGTTCATATATATATATATATATTTATTTATTTATTAGGAATATATAATACTATAAGAATTAAATTTTTAAAGTTAATTTAGTGAATTAATTTGAACTTTGTTTGTTTTACTTTTACCTGGTTTTTGGGGCTTTTACTTCTACCACTCCTATTGTTTCAGGTCGTAAAAATTATGACTTTTACATTTTATACTTTGGGATAAAAATGCATTTTCAGTCTTATAATATATTTTCGCTTTTCAAGTTTCAATTTCTATTTATTTCTTTTGTGATTTGAATCTAAATTTGCTGAAAATTTTAATTTTTGACTTGAATTGGATGAAATTTGAAAAAAATTGTGTGTGTGTGTGTGTGTGTGTGTTTTGGGTGGGGTGTATTTATCCAATTTACCCAACAAGCGTCATGACTGGTTGATGGTCAAATTCTTTATAGTAATCCAAGGAGCGTATTTCATACCTTGGGAATTCCAACTTAAAAACAAAATTAAATCTATATATTCTAAAATAATTATAAAAAAAACTACTTTAATCACCGTTTGGTTGGCACCTATAATGCACGTACATGTCAAAAAATCACTTCATGCAGTGTCCGACATGTGTTAGACACGAACATGGCCTCGACATGTGTCAGATACGAAAAATAAGTGTCCCTAAATTAAAATAAAAAAGATAATATCTGACACGATGTCGGACATGACTAGAGGACGTATTCGACACGGCGGTGCTTTTTTTATATATAATTAAGTTTTACAAAATTTAAAAGCTAATAAATAATTATAACTTTTTAAATGACAAACAAAGTTAGTACAAAATCTCACTATGATCATAATATCTTAATAAATTTAGATGCTTAGACACATTATGAAAAAAAAAATTTATAAAAAAATAGTAAATGATTATAGAAAACTTGGCACTGATTATATATATATATGTATATATATGTAAGTAACAAATTTTTTTTGTTGTATCACCAATAATAATTTTCACACATTTAATAGCGGCAAAAATTGTATTTAAGTTATCACTTTTGATAAGTTATGGCAAATCTTTAATGGCAAGTATAAATCTTTTCAAATGTTATTAGTTATAGTTTTTATATTATCACATATTTTTTTATGACCAATATTACAGTTTTTTGAATTGAAAATTTTCATTATATAATTTACGTGAAGTTTAATACTTATTCATATTTAGGGGATTCGCTATTTATTTGAATTTAAAATATATTTATTTAATGTTTACTGTTGATTTTTTTTCACTTTACGTTGATATATATTTTATATTACATGCATTCATATGACTAATAAATATTTATATATAATTATATATATTATGATAACTATGTTGGTGCCGTGTCATGTCCTAAAATTTTAAAATTTAATGTGTCGCCATGTCCATGTCGTATCGTGTCCGTGGCGCCGTGTTTGTATCCATGCATCATAAGTTGACACCCTCGTCCCACCATCGGTAGGCTATGGTCAAGAATAGAGTTTTGCAATAATTTTCACTAGATATTTGTCTTTGATTTCAACAACGTACAAGGGTTTCTAAGGGGCCACTTGGTTTCATTTTCACAACCTATTTTCATTTTCACCTGAAAATGAAAATAGAAAACTATCACTATTTACACTATTTTCTCAAATATTTTTATTTTCAAAACATTTTTTGTTATATTTTCTCTCCATTTTCATCCCTTTTTTAGCCCTTATCATTATCTTAATTATTTTTTATCTTCCCAATACTTTTCGTACATCATTCACAATAAAAATATTATAAATTTAAATTCAAATTCACATCTAAATTGCAATATTATTCTTTCAAATAACCACACAATACATCATCAATTCAAATCCAAAAACTACACAACTTTTAATACAAAAACAACCAACATCCAAATACATTTCATTTTTACACGAACACACTCATATATAAATCTATAATTTTAAACAGCACATCCAAATACAACTCATTTTTAAATTTACTTTTTTTAACTAACTTTTTACTATGCATTTTCACCTAAAAATGAAAATGAGCTATGAGAATGAAACCAAACGGCCCCTAAGCAATTTGTCTGGAAAAAAAATCGTAAGTATTTAAATTTTTGGCCTAATTTAAAATCCATATTTTTTTAATTTTTTGCCCAATTTTTAGATTTTCAATGAAATTAAACGAAAATTATATTGAATTTGTAGTTGGTGAACTAAAAATATAAAATAATTAAATATAATGTAAAACTCACTAATAGGGCAACTTGCACAAATAAGAAAAATATAGGGTATATTCAAATATACCCTAAGATATTGATATGTAAGAATGAGACTAGGTGAGAATGTAATGATTTTAGGAACAGAAGGAAGATGGAAAATAAATGGTGCTAGTATAACTTCTTCACGAGGAATGAGAAAGGAATGGAATTGATATTCTTTATTTGATTCTATTCCCATTATTGGTAATTAGCATTTAGCAACGATTGGTAGGAATGAAATAAAAAATTTTAAATTATCCAATTACCCTTTTATAAAAATATTATTGAAATAAAAATAATATTAGTAAATATTTTTTTAAATATTACCATAAAATAATTTTGTGGTGTGAGTCTATAATTATATAGTTTTAATACACTTTTAATATTATTTGAATTTTATCAATATACATCTACATTTTTTATCTTATCAACTATGTTATATATGTTTATACAAAAAGTATAAACACAATTTTTTTGAAATTATTCTTTCAATAATTATCAATTAGCAGTCTCTTTTGAAGTTTTCTATAGAATATTATTAAAAAATTATAAAATGTCTTATAACTAAAGTGTTTAATTTTTTTTGATGATAAGGCTAGATTACATTTATTGTATTTTTTATAAATTTAATTTGAAAAATCACTGATAGAATTCACGATCCTTTATTCATTAACTTTTATATATTTTTTAGTCATTTGGAAAGATGTGCATATAAGTAATGTTTTAAAATGCTGTGTGGCCTATGGTCAAGCAGTATAAGTCTCCCACATAATGTGGGATGTCAAGAGTTTGAGCCCTAATTGACTCTTGATGTGCGAACTCAGGTTTTTATTCCTGTCTCTACTTCAAAAAGTACTAATAAAAGAAGAAGCAATCATTGACCTTCCTTACGGCTATAGCTTACAAGTATCAGTCTTCTTCCCGGCTAAATAGCAAATCAAGTAGGCAATCAAAGTCTCCATTCATGGGTCCTTCACTACTAATAAGCTCAAAATTTGCTTCAACCGACAGGGGAACTATTTCCTCTTAGGCATTAAGCAATTGATCTAGCGAGAAGGTGGTAACCTCAAGCCACTAGAGCACACTTTGTGCTACAAAGAGCCCTGTGTGTTACGGGAGGGAAGCTTCCAAGAGTGATCGATTCAGCTCGTACCTTGCTCCTTGGTCCATGTTTAGTTTGTTATTCTGTCTGATAGTAGATGTGAGTCTTCATCTTTTTATCTTCGTAGTATAGCACTTGGTTTGACAAGCTATTTTGAATTGCTTGTCTTGTAAGGTGTAAGGAAAGGCTAAAAGAGAGAGGTTCTCGAGTCCTTCTATCTCAACACTCTTACTATTTCACAAAGGGAAATAGAATAGTTGGTCTACCAATTAGCAGCTGAAAGCTAAGATTGAGCTATGAGCTAAGGAGCTAAGGAGTTAACTGATGAGCTAACAGACCTAGGAGCTACTTGATTTATTAACTCTAAGGAGCCTTTATATGACTTTATAGAGCTTTTAAAGAGTTTATAGAGTTAGTTAGTGGCTCTAGGGGCTTAATGCATAATTAAGCCTGCTCGTCGTGGAAGGTCATATGAATATTTTCTAGTTTCAGAAAGCCTTTATTAAGGAAGTCCACCCTATGAAATTGGTAAGTCCCATCAACTCATCAAGGTTAAGTAAGCTATCTATCCATCTAACACCTTGACTTCATCGCCTTGCTCGCATAGCTAACCAACTTCTAGGAGAGACATAATTGACTGCATTAATCTTAATAGCTATGCCACCCACAAAATTTAAAGAACTTGAAGCAGCATGAGTCATATATTCTACGGAACACCGCCAAAGTTGTATGTCGTTTTTCAACCTACTCAAGTCCAATCTATTTGGACTTCTTAAAGGTTTTAACCAAGAAGCACGTAGATCCCTGTATAGTTTCTCCCCCAAAAATGACTTCTCTAGTCGGAGAACGCATTAGATATTTACCTAAAGCAGTACGTCCTTGAGCGGATCCGACATTAGCCCTAAGACGTTGGTCTCTAACTGGAAAAGTAAATGCCTGAGCCTGAGAAGGGTCCAGTACATCCGTCAAACTCGCTAGGAGGTATTATTGAACCAGACAAAACAACAAGCAATGAAACCAAGATAAAGTCCTTAAACTATAATCTAAGTAAGCCTTCCTAAACCATACAAGGGCACGTCGAGCCAACGCGAAGGGTTTAGTTAAGATATGCTAAATTTTACTAAGTATACAAATGGAACCTAACCATACGTGTCCTCTAATTATATTCATGAAAGTAGGTTCGACTCCACCTTTCATTGAGATTTTTTTGTATTCCATGCACTAAAGTTTGGAACTGCACATTAGTAAGTAAAGTAAGGAAATGTTGACTTTTTTGGTCTAGGCTTTCGAACCAAATGACAATAAGGGTGCTTGCAGGTGATTCCAATTGAATGTCTAGATGAGATTCATTTTAAAACTAATCCCAGATCTGACTCAATAGAAAGTGAACTCCTAGAGGAAGGTAGAGGCATGCCTAGTACTCGTAGACTAGTATGCGTTGTTGAATAACTAGTCTTAGCAATAACTGTTGTTGGAATATCCCTTGCTCTCCTAATTTGGATTTCTGGTCTTGTTACAATATCCAAACCACTCTTCTTCTTGCACTATTTATGTGGATGCCCAAGGAAGGATTGGAGGAGCGAGGGTTTAGGCTTTCCATTTTGGGCTATGAAATAGTTGAAAGAAGGGGTGCATCGAGATTTAGTAAGTGTTCCATTAGGAGTAATTGTCTGTTGTTAGAGTGATTTTTGCTGGCTTGAGAATAGAATAAAGCTAATCGAATCTTTCCTGCTATTCAATCATCCTTGTTTTCAATTGGGAAAAGGCGAACTTGTCTAATTTGGATGCCAATTTAGAAAAAGAAGTGGACTTGCAACCGGGAAAATCAAACTTTTTGGATTTGAACTAGGGGCTATTTTCCTCTTAGTCAATTGTGATGGGTCTGTCATAAGCCCAACACTATTCTATTTACTCTCTCTAATGAGGGGATGCTTTCTTTATTTTGCTATAGGGTTTCTTGTCATCCCTTACCTATGGTTTAGGAAAGGAAATGGAAAGAGATTCCGACCCCCAACAGAAAAGCATGGAAAGGGATTAAAGGGAATGATTGCAATGAGACACACCAAGACCACTACTTAGAGGTGGAAAATGGGGCGGTCGGAGGATGACAAAGCAATCACGTGTTGATCCCTTTTGAAAGTGTGGACCAGTCAATGCATCTAATTATTTTATTATAAAATTGAGAGACACATAATTATTCTTTATATTATTATTTATTATTTTTACTTTTATAAATATTTTATAATATTTTAATTTTTTATTATATTACTAAAGAGTAAATGAGTAAAATGTATAATTAAATAAAAACAAGTAGTAGTCAAATAAGTTGGAACATAACATAGAATATTTACAAAGTGAATTTTTTTAAAAAAGAAAGTATAGAAGTCTTTTTATTAAATTTTGGAGGGTAATTCTATTAAAGAAAAATGTAGATTCGTTCCTAGTGGATTGGAATAGTTAAAACCACAGGGGAAGAAGGGAATGACCAAACCTATACTTTTAGGAATGGAGATTGCTATGTGAATGCAGATTTCAATCTCTAAATTATATTAAGCATAGATTTAGGAATGAAATTATAAAATCCATTCCATTCCCATCTCATTACTGTATACTAATCATACCATCAGAAAAATTTAGTAAAATTATTATATAAATGCAATACATTATAAGATAATGGACCATCGTACGCAAAAATAATATTTCAAAACCCCATTGACCTAAAGCTTTAATGGGCAGAACCTTTCTCTATAGATAGAGTCATGAGTTGCTCAAAAAGATCATCTTTTGCATATTAATAGAAAAGGTATTCTTGGAGTAAGTGCATTCAAGGATTATAAACATACAATTTTGAACATTCCAACAATGAATTCCTTAGGAAATTCTCGAAGTTAATTCTAATCCTAACATTTTGGCACTGTTTGTGGGAAATCCTAATTCACTAAACGCTAAGATTATTGATAGGATCCAAAGCTTGAGACACTGGTGCCCTGGTAGCCTCTTGCTTAAAAATTATAACTCTCTTGGTATTTAATAAAAATTAGGACCTGTAGAACTACAAGGTGACAAATGTGGAAAAAGAGCATAGGGCACCAAAAAAATAAGCAAAAAGAGGCAGAAACAATTTGTTGGAAAAGTTTGGTGATTTAACTTGAGGACATACAAAATAGTCATTTTATTATTTTATATTTTAGAAGAATTTGCTATCTAAAATCAATAGGATATTTAGATATTTAGTTAGGGTTTTGATTTTTTAGTTTTGAAAGCAAGCATAACGTTTCATGAATTTTCAAGATTCGAAAGGAGGAGAAACTGAAGATCAAATTCATTTAGAAATGGAGTTTTTTTCTCTTTCTTTTTCATTATATAAGTTTTACGATGTTTCAATTTAGTAATGTTTTATTTCATGATTCAAACATGAACTCATTTGTCTTTCTAAAACTATGGTTGAATCATTTGAATAAATTAATTTATGAATTTTCTTTTACGAATGTGATTGAAATTAGAATTATTACTTCTATTGTGTGCTCTTACTCGTTTGATTGCCTTATCAACAGTTGACTTATCTATAAACCCTAGAAATCTTGAAAAAGTGATCTACTTTATGATTGATTAAGGAGAGAAAATTTACAATTAGTAATTCATAATAGTTTAGGATTAGTAGAAGACCACCTAACTTGAGACACGGTGTTTTGCTTCCCTTGGTTACTTCAATAAAGACATTTTGATGTTTTTGTCACACATATGTTGTTTTTTTGTTTTTTCTTTCTTATATCTAATTACAAGTTGTAGGAATACTTTATTCACGATAAGACCTAAACAGCAGGCTTACTAAAACAACAGCAGCAGCATCAGCAACAACAACAACAACAACAACAACAACAAGAATCATGCAATCTTAGCTAAAACAATGAAAATGCCAACAACTTCATGCAACAATTAATGAGTGTGCTACAACAGCACCACTATAAGACCGCAAGGGGTGTGTGGTAGACAACATCAGCGCTACTACAACACCCCAAGGGGCATATGACAATGATATTAAAACTACTATAAGACTCCGAAGAGGGCATGTGGCAAGAGATTGGAAGGGGGCATACGACACAAAGACCACCACAAGGCCTCTAGGGGACACATGGCAAACATAAAACATCATTATAAGATACCTAAAAGGGTGTATGGCAAACAAAAACTGCTATAAAATCCCTAAGCGGGTTCAAAGCAACAATGACTACACCAACACCCCTAAAAGGGGAGCATACTGATAATATTATGGTAAAGCCCCCAAGGGTGGCTTCAAAAAGAGGGAGGG
>JACGDI010005764.1:248973-271684 GCA_014898725.1 Jacaranda copaia
AGCCTTTCAAAAAGTGCCAAAGGGGACTACTCACTACTTCTCATTGCAATCAAGTCCTAAAAAGAGGACAAAAAAACCAAAGAGTGTAAAAATGTAATAATAGAGAAACATTACATGATATCAAAGAAAAGAATGACAATAAAATCATCCAAATGACCAAGTGCAAGAAAGAGCACAAGATAACTCAAATCTCTATTATAAAATTTCAAAATTATACAACCATAAATCAACGTTATGTTTAATACTTGGTTGCCAAAAAAGAAACCAACTAGCAAGCTTCCACAATAAGGGAAAAAAAGAAATAGCCATCATCTAGCAAAAGAAAAGAAAGATGACTAACTCCTAATTTAAGTTCTACTCTACTTATGCGGAGCAACAGCTACTGGATCCTCCACCATCGCATCAACATTAGCCTCCAATACTCTATTAGTGGCCTATTAGAAAGATTAACTACAATGGTGGGGTTAAGAATAATATGTCCTCTAGAGAGTATTACCCAGTCTCACCATGCATATGACGACAACCCTAGATAGTCAACTTGCAAATCATATAAGCCTCTGCCTCAACTAGCTTAAAGAATTCATTGGAGCCCTTAAAATCCTTCATTGCCCTTTTGTCCATAATAAATACAAGTGTTTTCATAGCAAAAGACTCAAAGAACTTTCTCCTAATCTTCACCTCCCTGACATACTGCTCCTTCAGCTGCTCATGCTCCTTTAGCAATTTCATAAACTCTTCATCATTTAGAGCATAAAGTTGAGTGAGTCCTATAGCCTTCTTCTTAAGCTGAGCTATCATTGACATAATATCTTCTGCTTGGTGGGACATATTCATATGATCGAGTTCCACACCTATTTTAGAAACAACAATTAAAATAATAAGATAATATATACTACATGAGTGAAACAAACTAAGTAAAGAAAATGCACTTACCCAAGTTAAATCTCTAATGGTAAACTCCATAAGCTGGAAAGAGGAGAGCATCTCCAACTTTATTGATCATACTTGCTAACTCCATTTTGTAAATAGTTAACACTAAAAGCAATCTCATCGGCATCCTAATAAGAGTTGAAACCACAACTACTGTTAAAACTATGGAAGAATAAAAACTTGTTCTCACCAACATAAAAAGAGCACGATGATCTAGAGCACATAGTCCTAACAACATACTCTTGAGGACACTTCCTAACTAGTCTTGAATTCATTGGCACAGGATATTGATTGTATCAATATGAGGTTCTCTATAAGAAGATAGAGCATGACGCTACCTAGAACACCTTCATGGGGGTTCAAATGTTGCCCCACTAGGACAATTCCCTATGACGTTGATTTACTACTCGCCTCTCATGAGAACCTCCATTTACCCTCTTAGTGCAAATTCTCACCAAATTAATTTTTTTCCTACTAGAAGTAAACAAATTAAATTAAACTCAATGGTTTGAAAAAAAATAATTAGAAAAAATAATACAAGTAATGAAAAGTAAGCAAGAATGCAACAACAAGTATGCAGGCAAGCAAAGAACAAAAAATTAACTAAGTATCCTTGAGAGATATGTAGGTAACGTCAAAAGGAGAGGTAAATAACCCCACTTCCTCAAGGTTGTGACGAACCTTTCGCAATTGCTTCAACGACAATGAACTACTCTAGATATGTGGAAGCCGTTTACCTTTATCTCCCATAAAGAAAAAGCAACTCTTCCAAAGTCCTCTAGAGGAAAGTAAATGACTCAAGAATTTACAATTCACTTTAGGAAAAAAATGAAAAAAAAAAAACTCCTTTGGTATCCTTTAAACCATAAATAGGGAGATAGAAAGACCCAAGTCCCTAAAGCAATGCTGAAACCCTAAAAAGTAGGTGAGAGAGTTCGAAGTGAACTGACTCACGCACTTATTAGAACTCTTAACTATCTCCAGTAACAAGGGATCAAGAGAAGGGAAAAACTACTACTAAAATAACAATTGAAAGTAGTGAAGTACCTTAAGAAGGTAATCTAACGTAATTCTCCAAAAAAGGAATAACAGAATTAAACTTGTCAAAGATATAGATCCTATATCTCAAAGTTTCTAACTCCCCCCCAAAAAATGAACAAGGTAGTTCATTAACACAAGCAAAATTGCCATCAATATTAGGAGCATTCTCAGACCCTTCCTCAGAAGAATCCTATCCTCTAGACCTAAACTCAAAATCAGAGTTGGTTAAAGGGGGTAACTCAAAAATAAGGGATGACTAATGTGCTCTTGATGTACAATTGCTTGATCCAAGACTAAACTAGACCAAATGACATATCCATAGAAAGGCTACAAACTCAGAAAATACAGTACATATCAAGCCAGATGACCTTAGCAAACTCAAGCAATTTGAACATGATCATGGCTCACAAAGAGCAATCGCATGTGTTCACGACATCCTACGGTCACCAACTGCTTCATGTAGCATTGACTTCACCGCTGACCCCTATCGAACCTCTAGAATTTGGTTCGGACTCAATCCCATTATTTGACATCTTGTTTTCAAAAGCAAACATATCTCACTCCCAAGTTGAAGTTTCCCAAAGAAATTCTTACTGACTCTGAGGAGTTAGAAAGTATAAATGAGGGAATTAACTAAGAAAGAAAGCAAAGAAATTACCTTAGGAAACTCTTCTTATCTCTCGAAAAATGGTTATTTCCTGGAAACCCAAAATTATTTTAATTTGTCTAAGCCCTTTGGAGGGTGCAAAGCGTTAAGCAATATATCTTCTGGAAACAACCAGTTAAAGAGACACAAAGTCTTCAACTTGGTCAATTGTCGAATTGTTCAAAATTTTCTAAGTTAAAATAAAAAATAAATTCTAAAATTTAATAAAATTAATTATTAAGGTAAGGTAAAATTAAAATTAAGTTTATAATATACTTTGAACTTGTAAATAAAATTTTTAAATTAAAAATAGGGGGTTTAATGATAAGAAAAATTAGATCCTAAGGGTAAAAATAAATAAATAAATAAATAAATAAAAAGGACCTAGTTAAATAAATAAAAATTAAGTACTAATTTTCTAAGGTTCTATACCCATGATTCTAACTTATAATCATGTGTCTACTTTTTAGTTGTTTATATCAGTTTGATTTGATCCTCACATTTGAACTATTATGAAATAAAGAACTATAATTTTTTCATAATTTTTACAAAGAACAATCTTCTTTTAAAATTAAATTGTGAAAAATAAAATAAAAATCATTACCCTTCTAATGCTCAATGACCAAATTAACCTTATTAATTTTAAGAAATTAAGAACACTCTTTTTCTAATTTTAAACCCTAATTCAATTAGAAAAAAATTAAAGAAAATAAACCTTAAGAGACAAATTGAATCAGAAGAAAATTAGAGAAAAACCATTTTGAGATAGCATACATCATTTTGAGTGCTAAAAGTGGAAAAGTTAGAAAGGCACTGATACATTTCCTTCTATATTATATGTAAATTTATTTTCCTTCTAGATTTTGTTAACTCACTAGTCAAGTAACTGGAAACTCCCAATTCTCCAATCATGTATGCAACGAAATCCTTAATCCAAACATAAGAAGATCTAATTCAGTTGGATAAAATACATGTTAGTTCTTTTCTTTAGCTCTATTTTGTATCATTCCATCACTATTCGCTGTAATTATTTATTTGTATTACTTCTTGATCCACTTTTTGATTGCTAATGACCTAAAGATTGCATGTTGGGAAGTGAGTTTCTTCTAAATTTTGATGGGTAGGTGTGCTTTGATTTTTTGGATCCATAATTGTTCTAAAAAATTTGCTTGAGAAATTTTAGGTTTGCCCTTTTTTTTGGTCTTAGTTGAATTAGCAAAAAAAATCATTTTTTGTTTTCTGAATTTTGGTTAAATTCTCATTGAAAGTAAATATATAACTTTTATTTGTTAAGCTAAGCTACTTATTCAACATTGTGGGGAGCTTTGACTTTGAGTGTTGAAGAAGGCGCTTGGTATTGGATATCTGTACCTGGAGGTGAACTTATTTTTTAATGATTATTTCCCCTATTCTAGTTTTGAAATTCTAGGGCCCATTTTCTTTATATCTAAATGCATGAAAATAAAACTCTCTCCCATAATGAGGAGGGGTCTCCATAATTGTTTGATTTTGAAACATGAAACCCATGGACATTGTGTTGATTCATCAATCTTTTGTTTGAAAATTAAGTATCTGAATGTTGTGAATTAGCTTTGCAGGTTGTTTTTCTAACATTAGATGTAAGCTTGCAAAATAAGATCACTACTAGATGCATGATCTATGTTCAAGTAATATATAACTTGAACTTGTAGTTCTTCAGTTAAAATAGAAAATATGTGGTGTGATTAATTTAGATGTATCGCAAATATTTGTGTTGTCCTTAGATGAACTGTAGTAATTAAGTTGTGATTATGTTTGTTTTAAAAGGCTGAAATTCCAGTGATGGTTTTAATCACATTTTTTGCTTGTTACTCCATTGATCATTTTCTCCAAAAAATTACAACATGAATTTTTAGGGGCTATTCTTCTCTTAATTTCTTGGTTGAACTTGAAAGTTAATATTAATAGATCCTTTAGTTGACCTTTTTCCTTAATATTCATAATTTATGTATTTTGCTAGGTTCTCTCATTTCAGTTAGAATTAGTTATGACATTAATGCTATTTTTTGTGTGTGGATTAATAGCATCCTTATGTTATTTTGTATGCTTCTGTTGTTGTAGATTAATTTTCCCTTTTTCTATTATGACAATTGGTATCAGCAATGAGCTAAACTGAGTTCCTACCTTAGCTATGATTGAGAACATTGTTTGTGTAATGGTTAGAAAGCGTAACCAACAAAAGAATGTAATAGATCAGCTCTCTCCAAGCTATAAAAAAGAAATTTCAAATCTTGGCCCTTTACCTTTAACTTCCAAAGATAAAGGTAATCTGAAGGGTGAGGAGGTAGATATAGGTGAAGAACTTCCAAATGATAGCTATTCTATGGGCATAAAGAACATTAATGAAATGGATCATGGTCAAGATGGGAAAAAGTTAAAGGCCACGCTATGTATGAGGCCCCACTCAAGGTAACCCC
Source organism: Jacaranda copaia (assembly GCA_014898725.1). Classification (NCBI taxonomy): domain Eukaryota; kingdom Viridiplantae; phylum Streptophyta; class Magnoliopsida; order Lamiales; family Bignoniaceae; genus Jacaranda; species Jacaranda copaia. The sequence goes on from JACGDI010005764.1 coordinate 254,047, forward strand.
CAGCTAAGATATCAAAATAATTCAATCTTACATAAAAACTTGTAACAAGAATACTAGGCCCAAAATTTCCTTCAACATCATAACTAATCAAGCAGCAAAATTTACATCTTAATTGCTACCATTATCAGCAATATTCATAACCAAAAATTACTCTTAAAAGTAATAAGCATATATGCATAATCCCAAGTACCCTTAACATCTCTGAAATAACACATCATCTCTAGGATTATAAAAACTTGCCCAAATATGCCCATTAGCAAATATACATGGTTACTCTAATATAAAATCATGTTTGCTGATCCAACTGAAGTCCAAGCTTATCATTCAGTTCTATTTGAGAAAATATAGAAGAAATAGGAGGGTAAGTTCAAAGGATTTAGTGAGAGATATTCATAATATAGAAAATAGGGATCCATTGAGAAAAGATCAACCCAACAAATCATCAACTAACTACAAGAACATGAACAGATTGGATATAGGCAATCAAGCATAATTTTACAAACAAGTGAAGTACAGATAGTTAGGAATGACCTTAAGGATCAACAAATTCAAAGCTATCAAGAGGTACTAGCTCAAGGGTTGCGATTGTTAGCTTGAATAACCCAGGATCATCTCAATCAAACCTGCATGAGAGGTATAGAGCATCTCAATCGATCATAGTTGGGAGGAAATACAGACGACTCATTCGACTCAGACAACAACCTAATTTAGACCAAGAAACTTCACTACCCTTGTTGCTCCACAAGCAAGGTACATATAATCAGACTACTTTCAAATATAGATTAAAACAGAATGAACTTATTAGATTTACCTTATCATTAGTCCTGGGCTTATGAATTATCCCATGCACATAGCAGGGATTAACATCCCATTACTTAACTAATTCACACAAGCTTAGGGCTTATCCCATGCACACAATAGGGATTAACATCCCGTTACTTAACCAAGTTATATGGGCTTATAGCTTATCCCATGCACACAACAAGGATTAACGTCATGTTGCTTGTTCAAAAGTTTAGGGCTTATGGCTTATCCTATGTACACAATAGAGATTAATGCCTCTTTACTCCTATATAACAACCACACTATAATAGATAACCAAACAAATAGATAATAGACAATTAGATAACCAACAAACAGAAGTAAGTGTAAAATAGAACAGACAGATATGCCGATAATGCAACAAGTACAATACAGAACTGTATAGATACAAGACAGATAGATATTAGAAATACAGATAACAGACAGAGGTTTTGGGCACTAGAATAGATAGAAATTAGAATCAAACTCAATAGATAACCCTCACAAAGGTGTATAGATCAAATTTCAAATAAATGAGCAATACGATAAAACAATCACAAGCTGTTACAATCAAACAAGTTAACCTTCACATGGGTTATGAGCAAGAACAATAGATATAACAAAACCAAATGGTAGCCCCAAACAAGGGCTCCTAACAAGCATGAGTAAGCTTATATAAGTAATAACCTAGAGTGGGAGACCTTCACAAGGGTGTTCAAATCAAGAAACCGTTAACAAATAACAAATCAAATCTCACACAAATTCAAGTATATATTGAAATAGAAAACCCACATAAAGGCTCATCACAATTAACAAATAGAGAGAAAAGTACCAGATTGGCAAACCCTCACCTTCGTAATCTTAGAAAATACAATCATTATCAGAAGCCTATTGCTCCGCAGGTCCTAATTCCATGTTACCTAATTCAATAGAATAGGATCATAATCAATTCCTCATGCAACTCTAATAATCCTTGTTAATTATAAATAAAACTGTAATAACCCAATATCACTAATTAATCGATTAACATAATAGTTATTGCTTAAATGATACTATTGGCTCAGAGTGGCTAATAAAATTGTAATTATCATGACAAATCTTGATTCTCACATCAAATTTGATAATAGTACTTAAACTAGTCTTTAATTACATATTTTAACATTATATCAGTATCACGAATCACAATAAATGGTCCAAATATCTTAATTATTCCAATTTCTCATATAGTAGCGATATTCGGGTCCACTAACTTATATGTACTCCTTGCGCAGGCATCTCAATCACAATTTATATTTATATAGGCATATCAATGCATCCCAAATCCTATTTTTATCAAAGGAACAAGCTAAATAAGGAAGGTACAACATACGTAATTATATATGTATTAAGGTATAACCACTTAAAGCTTAATTCAACACCCTCTATTACCCAAAAATGCTTAACGAGGCCTCAGAATCAAAAACCAAGGGTACTATTGTGATCATCAAAATGAGGAGAAGATTTTGTTCAGAAGTCATGGGAGCACTATGCTAGCTGCCGCAAAAACATCTTGCCACCACCACCAAGATGTTCCTATCAAGTTTTTAATTCCAAATATCTACTATGTTTCAAGTTTTGACATTGAAAAGGCCCTTAAAATCTACTCCAAATCCACTGCCACCACCTTTTATTGCTGCATGTTTAATTTCATGCAAGGTCCCCACCGTGCTCCCCTCACTTAGCTCTACCAAACTATAGCTTCAAGACCACATTTGATCACTAAAAACACACAAACCCACTTTCCTTGCTATGAAGTGCTTTTGGCCTCACTCATATTGGCTCGCTAAGGAAGCTTTTTAGTTTAGCCTAGTGGTGTTGCCGACGAGCTATAGTTATGAGGAGAAGGATGGTTGGGTTGGCTTGGTGAAAAGAGTTGTTGGTGAAAGCTCACTGGGTGGTTATGGTGGTCATGGTGAAGAGAAAAAAGGAAAAATGAAGGGGAATAGTGATGAAATGAGATTCTGCCAAGATTAAAATCCAATTTTTTCAAAATTTCACATTAGCCCCTCCCCAGGTTTTTAAATTATGCAATTAGGTTCCCAATGTTTAGTCCTTCTTCAATCAGGGCCCTAAAAATGTTAATGCATAGGATCAAGCCCTTTGACCACAATTATTCACCATGTAACACCAAAAATCTTTTAAAAAGTCCAAATGAAATCTCAGTAAATTGTAAGTTGACCCCAAAATTTTCTAAAATCTTACAATTAAGTCCTTTTCAATTATTTTGAACCCTAAAAACCCAATCAATTAATATCTTAATTTCTAAATTCTCAATTTCTGAAATACTAATTTTCAGAGGTGTTACACTATGCCATGTAATTATAATACTGAAGTAGACAAGAGCAATATATCTATAGCTGAAGCTTCGAATAGAGAGGAAAAACCTACCTTTGTTACCCTAAAATCTAATACATTAAAGGCCTTTGATCATGTCTGAATAAAGATTCAACAAGCACAGCTGATCATGTTCGGGTAGATTATGCATAGTGGGAATATAATACTTATTCTGTTTATACTTTGGTTGAAATATACTTTAAGGGGCATTAATTCCTTTTTGTGCATAAGGATAACATCATTTTTCTCAATTATGTGGTGTAATGTTTTCTCAGTAATTACCATGGTTGGAATCAGCAAGTTTCTACTTACATTGGTATGTTGTTTGAACCTCATCTTAATAGTTTACCTATAAATTCTCCTGCTATAATAAAGGTATTGATTTCAAATTATACCACACAACCTTGTAAAGTAATTTGGAGCTTGTGGCATCTCTTGTTGAAATTTTCTGAGATTTGTCTAGGAATATTACTTTCCTTATAAATTTGTTTGTGCAATGGTTGCTATTTAACACAGTTATATCTAGCTTTATTTTGGAATGACTTCATATTTACTATGGTTTTGCCTTTCCTTACCAAATAATTTAGAGTCCAGACTATCAATTTTTACTCTAATTTGTTATTCTCAATGTCATCCTGGAAGAGATAGAGAGAAAGAGAGCAAGAGAGAGAGAGAGAGAGAGAGAGAGAGAGAGAGAGAGAGCGAGCGAGAGAGATATTAAATATGAAAACTGAGAAAATTGGTCCAGATTTATACTTAAAGGAAAGGAACATTCCCTAGGTTTGTCCCATTGATAGACCATATTTTTGTTTTGTGTTCCTTATCTTTCTTATCCTTGTATCATGGATAATGCAGGTTGTAACTGTTGCAATTGGACTATTTCTTTGATTCACACTTGTAGCTATACTAATTGGCATTGCTAGTGTCATTTTCCTATGGTTTTATAGGAGCTTTTAGACGATAGGGCTTCTTATCTTCCATGGAGACAATATTTTCTGAAATGCTTAGCAATTATCTATATACCTTGTTATTTTTCACTATGTGGAAAAGCCTAAATTTTGAGTCATATTAACACTTAAGGTAGGTAGTTTGTGAAAATGCAAGATTGGCATTCATAATGACTCACGATCTCTTTGCACTCTTTACCACAAATGCATATCCCATATATAGTGCATGGACTTATGTTGGATGACTTTACTTAGTTTTTGGGTTGAACTTATCATTTATGTCAAGTGATGCTTGGCTCTATTTCCCGAGGAATATAATAAATGAGAAACGAACGCTAAATAGCTTTTTAGAGCAAGCAAAATGAAGTTCAAGGCCAGTTGTTCTCTTTTCCTAATGAGTTAGTGTATGCATCACCCATTGACACTGATGTAGCTAGTCTTTGGGCTGATCATAGTTTGAGAGTTCCATCAATTAGTAGATCTAATTTTGAAATAACATTTGAAGATGAAGTTGTTAGGTTGTTGAACTATAAAAATCATTATGTGGCATTGGGTTTGTCCTGATTTGAAAATATAAATGTCTTTGTTATTAAGGGGGAATATAAGAAAAAGGCAAATGTTTGTGTAGCTTAGTATGATTTGCTTTTATTATTGTAAATAATTACTTAAGTTAAGGAGTACTAGTTATAGTGTGCCAACTAGCTGTATTAGCTAGTGCTTAACAAACTATTACATGATACCATAATCTTTATCACTTATCTCTAGTCACATACACACAAGAACTAATCAAGATTCTTAAATATTTTTTATTTGATTAGGATATGCTTGAAGCGAGGTACATGGATATGTGTGCCAGAGATAATAATATTGTTTTAGTCTAACTCATGCCCATGTAGTAAAAAATTATTCAAATTTTGTCAAATCTACCAACCTAAAATAGTTTAGAAACCTTGAACAGAACAATATGCCCATGTAGGATTGTAGTTTAAAGAAAGCATAAAATTCCGTCAAATCTGCCAAGTTGAAAAAAAATGACAAGCCAGAGCACAACCAAGTTGCATGTGGATTACAACAAACATTTGAGACTGAACATCAAACTTCAGTGCGTCAACCTAGCAGGTTATATTGCAACAATAATTCAAGACCAACAACAAATTCATCTAATCACAAATGCATCAAGCACCTATATTCCAAGTGTATTTCAAAAGCAATCAATATTTCAATACCAACTCATCACACAAATTGTAAGTTTCCATGAAGCACAAAGTCAAAATAGCAATACACTCAGAGATTTCAAGAAAGTCAATTTCTCTTTGTACATTCAAGATTCTTACTTAATCATTAAAACATATTCTCAACTAAAATGGCAAAAGTACACTAAGAAGATTAATAACTATCACGAAAAACAAATCCTTACACTGAAGTAGTACTTTGCCCTCAAAGTTAAAAAAGGAAGATATAAACACAATGAAAGACAAGAAGGAAAATAAAATAACAAATTGATATAAAGAAGAGCTTAGAAAGGAAAAAGGTAAAAATATGCCTTGATTAGTCTTCAGCATCTTCATCATCCTTGACTTCTGGGGTGGAACTGTAGAGTGTGGTGGTGGTGACATATGTGGCATAGTGTTAGGGTCAAATTTGAGCATTTAGCTTTGCCATCAAGACATCTGTTCAATCACCTCACTACATTAGATGTTATACATCCAAAAATGTTGTAACTCTACCTATAGCTGCTCAATTTGTGTTGCCAAGTAGTGAATTTGTTCTTTATTGGATGAATGCTTGGGAAACATTGGAGGTGGGTGTGCTGGTGGACCTATACCATGGTCAACACGGTGTCTTGCTGTTTAGTCTTCAACATTCTTAAAAATCTTTTGAATAGTTATCTCATCAATTATAGGCCTTAGTGGGAGCAATTCTACATTTTTATCCCAAGTAACTCCCGTATTCTTATATAAACAAGTGATTAACAAGGGGAACCACTATCTTTCCCTAATAGAATTGGTTATCCACATAATTTCTCCAAAAATAAGTTCGCTAATATCAATAGGCATGCTAGAAGCTAGAACATATAATAATTTGGCATGCCTTGTTGTTAAACTGCTAATGTGTAAACTAGACAACATTTAAGTGGTCGTAATATGCATCTTGGCCTTCTTGTTTGATTCTTTAAATTTACAAGACATATAAAGGCCCCTTTCTGTTTTCTATTTACAACCTTTAATGCAAAGTAAAGAATTTATTTCCCCAAAATTGAATCTCCCTTCCATGTACTTCTAAAATTGATCATCATCTATCTTTGAAATCTCATAAAACCTATTAATCATTTTACTATCAAATCATACTAAACATCCTCAAGAAAATACCTTGTTACCTTGGTATTCTGCGACATTCGTGTAAAACTCACATAATAGAGGAACAACTGCTGCATTTGGATGTTTAACAAATTTGATCTATCCTCTAGATTCCACATTATGCAAAAAATACCTGTTGTACAAGGGACCCTCATCAAAATTGTTCTCTGGAATAGGTCTTTTTGCTCTCGATCCCTATTAATATTGCTCATCAACTTTTAATGACACAAATATTCTTTTATCGAATCCCTTTGATAAATTAGTTCAGGCTCTTTTTAGTACCATTATGAAGAATAAGATAGCCATAATCATCATTTGTAAAAATATCGACAAGTAATCAAATCCACAGTTAACCTAAATTGCAATAACCTTTTAAATAGCTAAACTCCCCATAGCAATCATCTATCATCAATTGTTTAAAGTAATATGACATCTACAATTCCATTTTCATAAATTTAAGCAAATAACATTTCAATAAATAATTACCACTACAATATCCACAATTATATAAGAACCTTTTCTAAAATTTTCAACCCAATCAACAACCCACTTCATTGCTCAAAGCTTCACAAAATTTCACAACAAAAATCACATCTAAGTTCTAAAAGTCAAAATTTATTGAAGATATCTGTGCAAGAATGTAATATTCTTCAAAAAAAATTGATTAATTCACAAGTGGGTTTTCCTTCGCAAAAACATTTCAAACTTGGCTATCCTAATTGAAGCTAAATAAAAGATGCTAGTGAAATTGGTTCCTAAAGAGTGGAGATAAGAATGGATTAATGTTTTATGGAGAGAATTAATGGAGAATTTTCAAGGATATTTAGTAGAGTTTTGGAGAGCTTGTGTTTTGTGAGGGAAAGAGTGATGAGAAGGGGTAGGGGAGTAGGAGAGAGGAGTAAAGAAAGAAAGAAAAGGATTTTTTCTTTGTTGGATATTGTTTAAGGATGAAAAGCTTTTCAATAATTTTTATTTTCATTGTTTCTTATAATAATAATAATTAAATTATTTAATTATTTTTAAAGTGTGTCAGGGGGTGCCGCAACACCCATTTATGGTGCCAACATTTTAGTTATGGGCGCTGGGCACCTAGGATTCTTGGGCGCTATGACACTTATAATTGAAACATTGGCACCAAGGTGCCCACACTAGGTGCTGTGGCACTAATTCATTAGTTTTTGGCATGGAGCCCCCAAGATGCCAGGGCACTACAGCACCAAAAATAGGTGCTATGGTGTCATTTCATTAGTTTTGAGTATAGTGCAACCTAGATCTTTGGGGGTACAACGTCCAAATTGGATGTATCTTTTTTTGTACTATATTTGATAAGACATTTCTCCTTTTTTTTGGGCCTTTATTGGACTGATTAAAACTTCAAATCCACCAAGTCAAAAGTTTTATCTAAAAATAAGGTAATTCAACAAGCATTGTACCTTCCATTATGACTACATTGTTACGATCTCACTCCAATTTTGGAAAGGTGAATCGATTACTTTTTGTAATATTACTATGTTATAACTTCTCTTATTTTGCAAAGGTTATTCAATGTAGTTGAACTGCAACTTCCAGTACGATTATCTTATTACGACTTTACTCTGATACCTCATCTTGCAAATTAGGTATATAATCATTACTGTGTTCCATGATTGGAAAGTGATGGGACTGACCTATTTTATAAAAGATATTCTCCAATTGAAGAGATTCTCTCTAAAAGAGAGAAGTAAAATTGAAAATACTGATAGTCCTTATTGGCATCATCCAACAATCCAAAAGATGCATCATTTGATGCATAATTGATCTTGAACTTGTAACAATAAGAGTCATTTTCAACAAATAAAATAAAGTTAATAGAAATTCATACATTTAAAAAATATGTTTCAAAAGACATAAAATTACAATAATTTCGTCTGATTTACTCTCTGGACTCTCTCGCACAGCAATTTTACATAGAAACAACAAAAAATCAAAGTTCCAATTGAGGTTTTTGTATTCAACTCTAATCTTCTTATGTAGAAAACCAATCTCAAATCTCCAAAATGTACCTATCAAATAAAAATAAATCTATATTGCAAAATTAATCTAATTCAAACCAAACAAAAATAGAAATATAATGACAATGAAAAACCTTTGGAACCAAATATCCTTCCAAAAATCCAATCAAACTACATAAAACCTTTGGCAATTCTATTAACAAAAGTCAAGCTTCAATATCTTCTCAAAAACTGTTCAAAAATGTACACTTTAGATATTTGAAGAATTTACTTCTCTAATAATGAATGAAAAGGAAGTTATAACCATTTGATCATTGATCCAGAAAACATACATGAAGTTAAAAACTTATAAGATGTGAGAGCATTTCAAGAGTGAAAATGTTGCTCCATGTATATAATACTCCGTCTTTTGTCAATCATATGGCTAATAATCAAAATAAAAAAGTATTAACTTCAATTATTACAAACAAACAAATAATAACAAATCAAAACACTGATGTTGCCACCAAACATCAAAAAATGGTTGCTAAAATCTCTAAAGATTGAAACTTTATGCATAATACTAAGAACCTAATAATGAGATAGAAGTCACCAAAGAAATAAGCATCAATAAAAACAAACCAATCCACATACCTAAATACTAAAACACACAGATTTCACGCCGCTTGCATTTGAATCTACACACGCACACACACAGGTTAGTTAAGTATTTAGGAAAACCCAAATATGCAAATGATACTAAAATTTTATTAATTTAACCAAAAAAATTTTGTTTAAAAAAAACCTATATATTTCGACTGAATTTAGCCAATCCACATTGAGAATTATTAGATAGCTCCTATAATACAAATTCAAAACCAAAACAATACAAACTTTCAAGAAAAGACCCAAGAATTGAGTAGAACAATTTTAACAGTTGAGTTATGGCAAGCGTAAACCTCAAATGAAGCAACCCCCTTGCAACCCGTGTCGGTAAAACACATCTATGGAGCTCTAAAGCCTTCAACCTCCCAAAAGGAACCAAATATAGTACTATTAGATCCCTATCTAATAGTTTCCATGTGGAAACCACCTTCAACAATGGAAGCAAACGAAGAATTCCCCATTACTGCTCAAGAGCGCAGTGCTTGCCCAAATTTGGATGATACGATTCTTTTAAAAAGTTTGAATGGAGGATTATTTTTTAGGTGAACCATTTTTATTAGCGTTTGAGTGGAAGTTAAAGTCATGGAGTTGAGAAATTCGGTCCCTTTTATAGTCGTAGTTTTTGTGGGTTTTGTCAATTGGGGTAAATACTTTTTGACCTTATCATTAGAGAATATTTAAGGTTAATCTATAGGATAAAATTAAAATCCTAACTACTTTTTATGTTGATTTTTTTCCATTTTAACCTTAAAATCTCATTGGCCATAGTAATTGCTAGAAAAAATTTGCATGCATTTTCTATAAAAATCTAAAAACAACTTCCATTTATGAGATAAAAGGCCTTTTCCTTTTATAATAGTACAAATATAGTAGGCAAAACCACCACCATCACTAACAACAAAAACAAAAATAACAACATCCAAAATATTAAGCAAATATCACAATAAACAGACTACAAAGTAATAACACAATTATAATTGAATGATTAATAACTAAGAATCATAATAATTCTCAAGAAAAAACATCAAACACTTTTACCACTTCCCCATATCATTTTTCAGTTGTAGTTCATATTAACTAAGTATTCATAATTCTTAAAATTCTTTTAAGAATTTTTTGAATTTTTAAATAAATATTTGGATAATAATAACAAAATTAGTTTAAGTCGTTTTCTAATAAAGTACCCTTAATTTCTTAGATTAGTAAATTTTTTATCATATTGAATGCTCTTATAGAAACTTTTTTAGATTGTTTAAGTTGATTCGGGTCAAAGATGTTTTAATTTTAATAATTCAAATATTTAGGGCAAAATAAAGATAGTACTAGGAACAATATGAATATTGTTATATTTTTAAGATATATAAATATAGTAATAGGGACAATTTTATTTTTCAACATTGTATTAACCAAACAAGAAGCTTAAATATTTCAAAGCTCATAAATTAGGTTTTGTAGACATTTTTTACTATAGATAAGTGAATAAATTTAAAAGAAAAGGATTGTAACAATTGAATATTAATAAATAAAAGATTCCTTAAATTGGAAGTTTAAGTGCAAATGTACTTCATTCAAAGAATCGGATAAAAATGAATAGTGGGAAGTTTTGTATGAAAAGTGAAATGGAAGTTTTATATACAATTTTTTCTTGATTTGAGGGCATGTAATGTTTTTTTCATCATTTGATGAGTTAATTTACCAATTAAAGTATCATCATTTTCCTTTTCTCCAAAAAAAAATAATAATAATAATAAAATAGAATTTACCCCCATTTTTCACATAATATTCCAATATCATAATTATGTTTTGCCTAAATTGATGGGTAAGCAAGCTTCTAAATATGTTATAGGAATTGTAAATGGATATTTGAAAATTCATTTACCATTTGTATTTGTATTCATTTTTACAAAATTTATCGATACCCATTTAAAGTAAATATTATCCATATTTGATTAATAGATATTTAATTATAAATGAATATGGATATGATAAATGCGTTTCTGATTCGTTTAACATCCATTCTAAATATATAGTTATTAAATAATATATTATTTATATTTTTTTCATAAAAATCTCATAATCCATATATGTGTATATATAAATTATAATTGAAGAATTGAAAAGAAAAAAGAATAAATTTAAACAATTATTGCAATATAGAGAAAAACAATTGAAGAATTAAGTTAATCAACATAATTATTGTTGGTTGACTTTATAATTAATATACTTAAATGCCATTATTAATATTAATTAGTACTAATAAATAATTATAAATTTAATTATTAATTAGAAACCAAGTGATTTATTTGATTGCTTTCTTTTGCGTGAAATTGTATAGTTCCTTCTATTAATTAAAAATACGTATTTATTATAGATTTATAGATTCACGTGTTTGGATATTCATAAATAGATATTTAAATAATTATTATTGAATATGAATATCAAAAAATAATTCCAATACAAAAATTTTTAATCAAATATGTATACATGTGAATAATTAAAATCAAATACGGATGTATATATATATATATCCGAATTCAAATGATATCTGACAGATATGAATTTAGATATTATGTTTAAATATCTACCAAATTCGTATTTGTATCTAAATATTCAAAAAGTTAAACAAATATAATATGAAAATAGTGTACCCGATCTATTTAATATCCATTTGCACCCCTAGCTAACATGAAATGCAGGATGTACGAGCTAAAATGAAAAAAACTTGAACTAAAAAATATCATTTTTGATTGAATTTTTTTATTAGTTTCAAATTGAACATCACAAACTCATCACTGAGTAATTTTAGTAGCTATCCTGTTGTAATCACATGTGACCAATTTCATCTTGGTCATTATAAGTTTTAGCCACCATTTTTTTGTATTTAGTGATCACAAAAATGATTGCTACAACCAAATTTTCTTGTAGTGATATTAAAAACATATGAAGTTTGTTAGAATTCATATAATAAATTTAAGATTTATTTATATGATATTTTTCTAAAACTTATTTTTTTCCTATTTTACTTTATCTTAAATTATTTTACTTTAATAAAGGCATCAAAGAGTGATAAAAAATAGTCAACGATGAAGAGTAATTAAGAAAACTAAGTCAAAAACAATAATGGAAAAAAACATATGTACGAAAAATTTTATGTTGATTTTTGAGAAAATTAAAAAAAACCTTCGAGCCTACAAAAGCCTAATTCATCTGACATCATAAATTTTGCCAAGCAAATATGTTGCCCTTGAATGATTACATATGTTTTGCCACTTGACATCTTGTGGTTATTGATCCTTCCTGAAGATAATATGAAAAAGAATTTTAGATGTAATAAAATTTGAGACATGAAATAGTGATAATGGCTTTATACTTTATGTAGTGTCTTCCATATTCCCATATCAAATATCATAATCAAGCAAACGTAAATACCACAACTAGGCCATTTTTAATTGAAAGTGCTTTGGATGTATTACATTTACAGGTAGTTGTATCCTTTTATAATCAAGCAAAAATAATAGATAGATTATGTAACTAGCCATTCCTAAATGTAATACAACTACCTGTAGACTATCCTTTTAATACCTATAATTGACTATCCATTATTGATAGATTACAAATATTTTTTTCAAGATTACGTAGTCATTGAACTAAAGCTTAACAATTGTCTTGGAGGGAAACCCAACTAGGTCATTTGTAATTGAAACTACTTTGGATGTCTTCATATTTATATTTGTCTAGCTCCCAATTTTCAAGTAAGTGTTGCACTCATCCAACCAAGATTATAAAAACTAACTTGTCAAATTGTCAATCAAAAAAATTATATTACGTAATATAATCCATCACTAGTATCTCAAACTTACTACTTTTTTTACGAGTTGTAGCCTCTCATCATTTTTGCCTTTCACAGGGAGTGTGTCACAAATTGATGTTGTAGAGATATCAATTTCAATGATACACAAGAACTAATGAATTTTCAAATCGTGAATTAGAATGTACAATATCTCCAAAGATTCTATGTCATTTGTGAAATTACCATTTCCAGAGAAGAAAGCATTAATTAACTTTTCATCATCATAATTACTTATGGTGATATATTGCTGCAACACCAAAACCCAATAAATAGTATCAATTGAAGCATGAAAAGAGGCTCTTATTGACAAATAATTTGATGTTATAATTTGATGACATACAGAAAATAATGTAGGGAAAAACCAACATTGTGCAAACAAGTTCTCCTTTCTCATTTTTAGGGTGCAAAAGTATGCAACAATGTCAATTACCTTGATATAGAAATAAGATAAATATATTTATAGATAACACATACAAATATGCCATCCTTAATATTACTATCTTTTGTGATACTATTGCAACATCAAAAATCTAATTACGATAAATAGATCAATTTGAAAGAGTTGGAAAAATCTTACATCGCTAGATACCACTTTTCTTAGATGTAAGCATCTCATGTTTTGACAATTGACATTCCACATGCCATAATCCACAACCAAGGTACTAAAAATATTCAAAAATCATATATTTCTTTGTTAAATATAATCTAACTATACAAAACTATTGATTTTGTATTAAAATAGATAGTATGCTTACCTTGGATTTAGTTTTTCATCAAGTAATTACTCAATGATCTCCTCCTTAGTTGCCAAAGGATTAAAAGGATAGTCAACTATTCCTTTGATTCATCCTTATTAGAATTTATCTGAGTCAAGTCAATGACATTGTTAGCTGAATGTTCTAAATCACTAGAATCTTTGAAGTCCCATAACCGAGCATGAGTATTGCTTCCTCTCCTCATTCTTGTGAATACTGAGTCCAAGCATTTAGGCATTTTATTGCAATACTCAACTAGAACATCTTTAGGAGGACCTGAATTATGAAAAATTGAAATGAATGGTAGAGTTTTAATGAACTCTCAAATGTTGTTCTTTATTAGCTCTGGAATCATTAATATTGATTTTTGTAATTGGGGGACCACATTAACAATCATTTTCACCAGCTTGTTATCTAGTGTCGTATGAGACTCGATGCAACATAGATTTTTCCTGGTCATCATCTCACTCACCATATTCTTCAACTGTTGCATCTCTTTTTCAATTGCACAAATCATTTTAGTCAATATAGACTCTTGATTAGATTGGATAGGGGCACCTAGGCATTTTTCATCCCTATCTTTGAATGACAATGCAGGCCCACCATGAATTCCAAACTTCACATCCATGAATGCAACGATTTTAGAGTTTTTTTCATCATGTGGTTGTTTTCTATGGGCTAGACGTTAGTAGTAAAGTCCACTTTACATACCTACATAAATATAAAAATGTCAAATAGACATAGTTAATAGCTGAAAACTAAATAATTAACAATGAGCTTATTATATCTTATCATTTTGATATCCACCTTTCATCTGCATTTCATTGTTGAGTAACATAATCCTCTCCTTTGTAAATTGTTGAACCAATAGTGCATCCAAAATGAGCGTGTTTGAAATTGAAGAACCAATGATGCCTCACAAATGCAAGGAACACAATCTATCAATATGTAAAAGAATTGCATTGTTCAATTAAAATGTGATTATGAAAAATTATAATGGACAATTAACAATGACAAATTATATAACTTCGTACTTACGTGGAAGAATAAAATGCATCCATTAATGTAGCATCCCCTTAGTTTATTCCAACCTTTTACTCCATTAATTTTATGTCGAGTTAATTTAGCCCAATTCATCTATGGTATTTGGTTAATATCAGTAATAAGATTTAAGTACTCTATAGGAATTAAGATTTTGTTTTGATCCTGGAAATAATATAACCCTAAATACTAGGACCAAAATGATTTAAACTCATCATTGTTGGTGCAACATGATTGCAATCTATTCACTAAGTCAACTAGATCAATTCAACCTCCCTCTAATTTGAATAATTTACCATATTTCATCAATCCATCACTTCTTAATTCACTCAACAAGATATCATATCTTGTATGTTGAATGCTAAGAGCCCTATTGATTGTAGCATAATTAACCATTAGATCCTCACCGTGTATGCACAAACAATTATTATCTGTATCATAGTGCTTCACAATCCAATGCAAATCTAGTGACCCACATTGAATACTTGTCATAGCTCCAAAACCTAATTTATTAATTTCTTCCCATTGTGAACTGTCCAATATCTTATTCACATTCAAAATTTTTTGAAGAGAAGTTCTATGTCAAAACTCCAATTTCTATAGATAGAAAAGTTTATGTAATTTGACTGACAAAAACTCATTTTCAACATCAAAATGCATATAAAAAAATTAATTAGGATTAGCTATATTAAATTACAAATAAGTAATCATAATCCAATTTGTCATCATAAACAAAATGTATGAAAGGCTAATTTTCAATTAACAGACATACCAAGTTCGGCTTCAAAAATTCCTCCACATTATTGATAAGTGTTTTTTCATACATAGAACATGTTCTATCAAGTTTCTCACTATACTTTTCCCCAACTCCATGCTTGAACAATAAACCCCTCATATAAACAAATATAGTAATATTAATATAGTTGAAAAATTAGGAAGTCACACATCTAAATACTATATTATAATGCCATATTATGTTAACCACACACTTTATTATTTGGACTATCTAAATCTTCGTATTAAATTTCTTATTTTCTCCACCATCATCTTCTGAATGACTAACATATTTTCTCTTTGATTTTTGCGTATATGGAGTGGCCGTGTTAAACATAATTGAAAAAGAATGGAAGAATAAGGAAACATTTGATCTTGTTGCTAAAAGAGAGAGGAATTAGAACAGAACTAAAACTCTATTGATTCTATAAGTGGAAGAGAAGAGTTTGACTCTAGTGATTCTATAAAAAATAAATTTTAAAATAAAATATAATTTTGATTAAAATAAAAATTTATTTGATCGCAAACTAAATCATGATTATGAGCATTTTAATTGCGAGTTAGATTTTCCTACAAAAATAAAATACCAAACTTATAAAAAATAGATTAATAATAGAAAGTAAAAAATATTCTAGCCTAGGCTTTGGCATCCAAAAATGTGTCTAGGGGTGCGCCGTAGCACCCATATCCTATCTTAGGTTCTAAAATGTGGGCGTTGCATTGCTAAAATTGAGCATTGTAGTGCCCACATTTTGTCTTTAAACACCATGGCCCCCAATCATCTTGGGCATTTAGCTGTGTAATTTGGAATTCTGGTGTCATAGTGCTTAAATTTAGTGTTGCGGTGCCCACATTCTGTCTTTGGGTGTTACATTGCCCAAGATTGGAATACAGGTGCTGCAAAAGCCTGTATTCTATCCTTGGGTGTTGTGGTGCCCAAGACTAGAATGCAGACACCGCAGCGCCCAAACTTAACACTTCAATGCCCATGTCCTATTTACGTTTCATTTTCTTAATTATGAATAATAAAATAAAAAATAAAAAAAATGTTATATAGCGAAATTCTACACTTTGTATAGCAGCAACATGCCATTTTTCAACACCGTGAAAGCATGCACGATTCAAAATCCTTATCAAAATTCTATACTAACCAATTCATTAAGCAAACTTAACCCACTTATAATCTTACCATCTCTCTCATTCAACAAGTTTTTTCAAACAAATCAATCTAGCAAGGATTTAAAGCAACTTCTTATTCTAACTCTTTGATAGGCAACACAATCTTCATTTAGCACTTTCATTTTCTTTATCATTTTCTAAATCAATTAATGCAAAGTTTTGGGATTTTGTTTGAAATATTATTGTTCACACAAATTTCGTTGTCTGCAAAATTAAATCACAAGACAAAGAAAAATAATGGACAAATTAAATTTATATAAAAAATATATGAGAATTACAATTTATTAGAGAAAGAATATAAATTCCCTAACAAAACTAATCCCCTGATTCTTCTCCCAGTATATATATATGATCCAAGGGCTTAAAGCTTATTCTTGGATATATGATGTAGTATCCCTTGACTTGGTAAAAGATACTACGAAATTTCTTTGAAACCCAAACCTTGACTCTGAGATCAAAAGACTTGATGACTTGATACTTTGAAGAGGTACAGGACCTTTGTGGTAGCAATAAGTCATCGCAGCAAGAACTTGAAGCTTAAAGACTTGAGTCTTGGGGCTTGAGAATATATAGATTTGTATGTATGTGAATATCCATATGAGTCTCTAGTCATCCCTTTATATAGGTGTTCAGCAGGAGACTCCGAAATAACTTGAACACATTTGATAATTATCTCTTTGATGCACATATTAAAAGATAATATCAAATATTCTTGACTTGATTGGTCCACGTACATGGATGTGCCACGTGTCCCAACTTGATTAGCTTGAGATTCCTAGGCCACCAGATTTGATTTGATTGACATGATACATTTCCATCTGAACACTTGTCAACATTTGTTTTGTATAACATAAATATTAGAATATTAATTAAATTAACTATTTATTATTTGAAATTTAATTTAATAAATTCTAATATATAAATA
>JACGDI010005764.1:275257-316611 GCA_014898725.1 Jacaranda copaia
ATTTACACATGTCATTTTTTAATTGGCTCAAAAATTAAGCCGTCTACAATTATATTTCTAAAAAAGAGATCATATTTAACATTTAGTTTTATGCAAAATGATTATGTTAATTGATGTAATCTTACTCACTCTAAATAAGAACTTATGTATTAGTACACAAAATCCATCGTAGAAAATGTGTGATGATATAAAATATTCAAAGACCATAATCATCATTAAAATCGTATTGAACTCATAGCTATAAAAGAAAACTAAATTTTAAGTGAGATCATCCTCCTTAGCTTTTTAGCCTTCAACGCTGCCTTCACTCGCAATGGAATTTTTATCGTCCTGACATCCTACAAATAAAGTAATGGGAAAGAAATTTAGGAGTGTTAAGATTAATTCATGAAAGTTAAATGACAAATACAATAAGCATAAGTCTATCCGATCAAAAAATTAATCAGGATTGACTTACTAGTAGATTGTGAAGTTATGTTTAGATTTTGGGCAATCCCAACATGGCTATATAGTATGTTTGGGAATTGAGTAGTAGAAAAATATTATTATGTATTTGATTGTGTGACTCCTCCAAAATGCACTTTTTTGCAATAAAGAAAAAAATATCAAATTAGCAGTTATCGATATTATAAAGTATAACAAAAAGTTATACAATAATTCACCTGAGATGAACTCAAAAAAGAATGAGGCATTTCAAGACTAGGTTGCATTGAATACTGCATGAAAAATTGAGAATGCACTACATCATATCATGATTTGATTGTCTAGGGTTCAACAAGGGAATGGCGAAACAATCATTAGTAGCCCATGCAAGCTTCGATGTTGGTGCGGGTGTGTTTGTCCCCAACATGCAACTTTTCTTTCTGTCAGTCTTTGTTTGGGTACTACATATATGTATCATATTTAGACAAGTGTTGGATTTATGACTAGGGACTATATTAAAAAATAATAATAATAATAATAATAATAATAATAATAATAATAATAGAATGAGGAATAAAAAGTATACATAAAACTAAATGCTGAAATAGTACAAATAATTTTATTGTTACAATGAAAAAGAAAGATGCAAATCCACATAAGAAATATTAAAACAACAAAACATAGTTGCATATGCCATATGTTTATTGCTTTGAACGAACTCCACCGCATGACTTCACTGGCTCTGGATCACTCACATTATTCTTCAAATTATACATATCACATTCTTGAACTTCTTCTTCATATTGTTTTTCAATATTTTTCAAATTATCTGTTCCATCAAACTTCCTTCTATTGATAGACTGATTGATAAAATCTTTCTCTACTTCCAATGCCACTCCTTTTACATGATTCATGGAGTTAACAAAGGTAGTGTCTATCTGTGATTCCAAATAACATAAATTCATGCACTCTTTTTTTTTTTTTTTAAGTTGAGCAAATCTATTTTGCTGAATATTAGGTTTCGAGAAACAGGACTTGAATAAACGTTTTGAACTTCTCCTAGCATCAATAGTCTATCTAGGAAAGATGAAACCATGGGGAAATGAATCAAACCTTAATGATTTCAAGGTTGAGATCACGTGACAACAAGGAGTGCCCTCAAACTCGAGCATTAGATAGTCATATACATATTTATCATCAAATTTATCAATATTGATAGAGTATATGGGTCCATTAGACTTTTCTTAGTTCTCAAACTTGAACTCATATTTTCCATGATAAACATAAACTATATCTTTTTGCATGACTCCCTATTCAATGAGAATCTACTCTTATAACTTTAAAAAAAAATTTATGTGTAAAGACTATGGCTACATGCTATTCAAGCTTCTTTAGGGAACTATCTTTAACCTCGGGCTTTGTCTTTTCACAAGCTTCATGCTTTCCAAAGAAATCATTTCATATTTTTTGAATTGTTCAATGATAATGTTTAAAAAACTTAGTTATTATAAACCTTTTTCTACATGAAAGCTTAGTTAACACATTCATCGACTTTGAGGGACAGAATGTTCACAAAAAAATACATCTGCCCATGAGTACCTCTTATCATTAGTTTCAAGAACCCATGGATGGGTGGATACATCATGTTTTTCTATCAAATTATTTCGCCTCTCATCAAATTCTTCTTTAGTATAATGCCTTTGTAGTAGCCTAGATAATCTATTTGAAAAATCATGGCCAACGTTACTTGAGGCATTCCTTGCAAGATGCTAGCTACAAATTCTGTGAGCAATATTAGGAAATTCATATAGCATAGCATGAAGCATTGATAAATCTTGATATGTCAATACAACATATGGAACCTTTCCAATCATGGCCACATGAAAATTATATAACAACTACTGATAAGATTCAATTGTCTTGTTATGTAAAATGCAAGCTCCAAACATAGTGGTACTGCCATGATTATTCACCCCAGATAAAATAACAAGGGGAACTTCTATTTTGTTTGTGCCATAAGTACTATCAAACACAAAGACGTCACCAAATGAATCAAATTCTACCCTCAAAATTCTATCACACAAAAAAGGTTTTGTAAGACCAACATTTTCATCTATAGCATATTGAAAATCATGCCTTCATCAAATGACCTCATTTCTTCATATAAGCATAATGTAAGGTCACATCAACGTCTCTGATCATTTCCATTCATAGCTTGTGGAGATAGTTCTATACATCCTTTGTTTTGAATGTAAGTTGTCCAACACCTACAACTAGGTGTTCCTAGTAATTCAATATAGCACAGGATCTCAGGCAGTCATAGTAAATAAAGTCAATGATGACTTGTCTAATGGAGTTAAGTACTTTTAAAATTAGTTTAATAATTAGAACATTGGTTTAAACAATTAGAACATAATAATAAGAAATAAGATAGTACAAACAATTTTTTTTTCATTTAACATGCTATGGAATAAGTAAAAGAATAAAAGGCACCTATTGCAATAGAGGCAACATGTTAGATCATTAAGGTCCAAAGGATGAATGTGCTCCAAAATAAAGCTGGTCATATTAGACAGGCTAGAAAGTCAATTGTACTCAATACGAAGGGTGGCCTAGCATCCACATCTAAGATTTAGTTTTACCTTTCACTTCCTTATGTATACTAGCCTAGGTTCCCTATGGAAGACCTTGAGCGAAAACACCTACTGACAATTTTTTACCAACAACAATGTTTTGTCTTTAGCCAACTCTTTGCAACTAGAATAGCTTCAAGGTCACTTTTTACATGCATCACACTTTGGCAATCTTATTTTACTATTTTGTCTACGAATATCAAATCCAACTTCCCTATCATATCCAATGTAGAATAACTCTACTTCGTCAACAAACTTAAACACTAATTTAGGTATCTTATCTGGATTCTTATTCTTATCTAAATAATTAGATGCATCGTTAATATCTTCTTTGCCACTCCATTCATGCTCAAATTTTTCATTATTACTCTTCAAACTGTCTTCGCTCTTCACAAGGGGACTAAAGCCCTCTTCGTGTTCCATTTTTAAATCACTCAGTTGCTTCTTGTATTCAAAACCTATAAAATAGAATATCATGTATTTAAATTTATAACATAAATTTGAATCACCATTAATTGTGACCTAAGAATAATTCTAAATATATGTAAAGCTTAAAAAAGTCTCTACGCTAAAACATCACATTCTGTAGTTTGTGAATGTACAATATTTATGTGTAAAATAAACTATTAAAAATTACAACTTTTTGATTTGTGCTTTAAGTTGACTTGGTTTCATTTCAACGTGATAAACCTCAACTTAAACTCAATAAATATACACTTCTCAAGAGAAGAAATCCAAAACCAAAGGGAATTACCACGTAAGAAGTCAATATATACAATATTTATCAAACCATCTTTTATCAAAACCTTCCATATTCTACAATTAAACCATTTTTTAACCTCTCAACAATCTTGCTTACAAAGAGAACTTGGTAAATTATGAATAAAAGAACACTAAAAAAAGCATTAAAGAATTGATTTCATATGATCTCTACAAAATTTAATATAGCTAGAAATAGCCAAAAAAAAAAGAAAAGAAAAAAGGAAGTCAATACCTTTTATACATGTCTAATGATCGACTAAGAAGAGAACTTCCCTTCTATTGAAATTTACCTAAAGACCATGAATTTTCCCTTTCCATTGATCATTTCATAAGGATGATCTACGTATATGTGATCATAATAGGATAAATCTAATGAACATCCACATAAAAAGATCACAAAATCTATGTAGAAATTATTTATACGCATTGTTTATACAAAATTGTAGACAGACAAAATAGATACACACGACTATAAACACTTTACATGCATGAGAGAGAGAGAGAGAGAGAGAGAGAGAGAGAGAGAGAGAGAGAGAGAATCTTAAGTATAACAAATTCATCTTCAAAAGAAAGATCAAAACACTTGCCTTTATAGAAAAGTAATTCATTGAAGCACCACAATCCCTATCTCCACCACATCTTAAACTCAATAATTTTATGTAAATTATGAACTAATCTAAGGAATAAATTTTCTAACTCTTGAAATGTATTGGTGCCTTCCTACAATGAGTTTTCTCTGATTTTGTTTTGATTGAATTCGTCACTTAGGGTTTATTTTCTCTAATTTTCTTCTAATTGAATTAGGGTTTAATATTAGGGAAAGAGTATTGTTTTTAGTTTGTTAAAATTAATAAGATTAATTTGGTCATTAAGTATTAGAAGGGTAATGATTTTTATTTTATTTTTCATAATTTAATTTTAAAAGAAAGCTCTTTATAAGAACCATGAAGGAACCGCAGTTTTTTACTTTATAATGGTTCGAAGGTGTGAATTAAATTAAGTTGATGTCAATAACTAAAAAGTAGATAAATGATGATAAGTTAAAATCATGGATACAAGACCCTAGAAAACCGAATTACACAAGGGATAAGTGGGCCCAACAATTAAACCCATTAAAATAGCCACCCAAACCTAAATGGGTCAAACATTACTAAGTACTTACTTGGTATAAATGCCAACTTTCAGAGCCAAAAAGGATATATAAATCATTTGCACAAAAAATCCCGAGCTTTGACTCTACGTAGGTGCGTTACAAGGGCAAAGGCCATTTTATCTTGGTAACTTTTGAAAAAGACCCTGACGCTGTATTCGTGCAGCACCGAAATCATTTTTCCTTTCCTTAATCCAATTAAAACAATTGTTTTCAGTTATCAGGTACATCTAAATCAGCTTAAATTATATTTTCCAAAACCATCGCGTCAATTTTAGTAAGCATATTTTTATATAGCAATGTTGCTACATTTTATTATTCTTTTGTTTTTCTTATGAACTAAATATGATGCAATATATATATATATATATTTATAGACAGACTCTTAAGATTATTTTTTATTTCTTCTTGTTTGTATTAATCAACAAAGTAATGAATTAAGGAGGTGGAAAAGTTTAGCAATTTAACCATGAACGTATTTCCTATATTTTTGAATTTGAATTTGAATTGAAAATTTCTCATGACATTTATTTCAAAACTCATTTTAATACATTTAGATATGAAATTAATATATTCATTTTAATTTTCTTAGTAAAAGTTTCGTATACGAAGGCAACACATGGCAATACCTCCACATTTACACTGCACCTTAAATTAACGGAAAATTTAAATGAGCAAATAGTGCTTCACATTCACTACTTTCAAATGGAAAAATTATTTTAGGCCGCTTGAAATTACATTAATAATTTGTATCACTTGAAACATTCTCTTTGGAAACTTGAGATTATTACTCCTTTGAAAAAAGGATTAACGCAAATAAAAGAATTTACTTGAACATAATTCCTTTGTACTGAATTAAAAATGATTATATGTATTGCAATATTATGATTTTGTTTAATTTTATGGTGAATGAGATTAGAAAATCTTCAGTACTTCAGAAAAATATGGCTTGGATTAGCATTTACCGATCAATCATAAGCCAACCAGACATTACGTACTCTTAACTCATAACATAAATTGTGATTTGGAAAGCAAAATCTGAACCAATGTTTAGTGGCAAACAACGATGAGTTATAAGTAAGAATATGAAATCATTAGCTGACTATAAGACACTTAACAACCATCATCATGATACTTATACACTTCGTATTGTTAAAACCTTCCCATATTCTGTAATTTGATTCCTTTTCTTATTTAATGTGTAGTTACAGTAAAATTTACAACATAAATTATATCATAACATAAGATATTAGCAACCCAATTCTTACCATTGAGCGAAACATTTAAGAGGAGAATGTCATAATATTAGGGAATAAACGGGTTCAGCTGAATAAGATATATATATATATATATATATATCTATTAAAATTGATTTGGATTTCTTTTATGAATTTTGGAATTGTATTTGAGTTTGATTTGATTATTAAACAATTAGTCAAAGTCTAGCAAGTTTTAATTGAGTTGAATGGCGATTTGAATTCGAGTAATTTGACATTTGTGTGTGTGTATTTTAACTAATCCAAATGAACTCAACCAGCTCCCAACTTCAAATTTTATAAAACAGAAAAGGTATTCAAACTTAATATATTATGCTTAACAAATTAAATTTATATGAGTTTTTTATAATTAATTTATGAAATAATGTGAGTGATTTTTCAACCTAGATATAATATTTAAAATTGTGTTCTCAATGCCTACCTCTCACTTGTTATTTATGTGTTATTTACGTACTTTTTGACGAAAGCAAAGTTAATGCTGATAGCCTTTTGTCAAAGCTGATAGCATGGTCGGTCCAAACTCCGAAAATTGCTTTAGAAACTTATGAAAAAGATGGGAAAAGAGAGAGTGGGGCAAAGATTTGAACGCACGGCCTATCAAAGCAGTCCCTCTTTTCAAAAGGGGAAATAAGGCTTGGTGCAAAGTGCCAAACTAGCTACAAATACAAATATAATCTCCTCACCCGGCCCCCCGCCCCCCCGGGGGCACCCCCACGCTTGGCATAACTAGAGAGAAATCAACAAAAATTAGAGACCACTATCCAAATAATAATAATAATAATAATAATAATAATAATAATAATAATAATAATAATAATAAAATAAATTAGAGACAAGATGAAAAACATTGAAAAAAATAAACAGAATAAGATGCAGAATTGTGGACATATATGAGAATGATTCTTATTTTTCTAAAGAAATCAATGCCAACTTACTAATTGTTTATCATTTCAAGAACAACAGTTGGTGAAGAAATGATGCACCAAATACGAAAGGTGACATATGGTCATATGCAAAATAATTCAATAGAAGCAGTAAAAGTAAAGATAGGAGCAGTCAAACGGATTATTTATAGCTGGACTATTGGGGAAGTGTAATCGATTAAAATGACCGACTACAAGCTAATAATGGCATAACCTTCGGTTGCCCATTTAGTCCCTTAATGAAACCGCCAGAAACCGTCTAGTAATTCCTGCCCATCCAAACCTTGGTCAAAATTCAAATTTAGACTCGTTAAGAGAACTATATCAATCAAATCACTTCTCAGTTCAATCTTTGCACAATCAACTACACTAAGAAGTAGGAAGACTCATGATATATATAAGCTCAACTTGGAAAGCTTGACCTTGATTGATTACCCTCAACTTGTGTCCAATAGTGCTCCCAGCCCATTGAGAGTGGAACCTCAACCGTGCAGGTCAAGTGTGGAGCAAAGTTGATCTGTCAAAAGACAAGTGCTATCGACGGAAATGAGACTCTTAGGGAAGGACTCATTTGATCCATTCGACTTTATAGAGTTTGACTGGCACGCGCCTCCAGGAGCAGCCACATTCAATATATTCTCTATTCACATGTAACCGGTCACCTTCACATTAAAGGCAGCCGAACTAACATCCTAACCTCATTAAATTTGCTATTAGCCATTCACCTTCACATTAATTATGAAAGATCCTCCCGTTTCTAGCCAGTGACAAGCATGGTAATTAGCCAACTCTCAAAAAGATCTCAAATGCCCCTACAACCAAGTAAAAGCCTCATTAGGCTATAGGGATAGGGAGTGGGTTGTCTTTTCGATCTCCCCCTTCACTCAGCTAGTGAATACTATAAATACTTCTATTTAGCAGAATTTGAGATATGGTTTCTTATTTATATTTGCCTCCTCTCTCTTGCTTTTCCCTTTCATCGAATTTATCCTGATTTAAGCATTGGAGGGTTTTAACCAAGGTCATCTCAACAAGTCTTACACGCTTCTTTCGATTGCAAGATTCGACCTAATACTAGATGAGAGTCTGTGACCATAGCCAAGTGCTCTATGCCTCGATTAAGTGCC
The DNA here is from genome assembly GCA_014898725.1 of Jacaranda copaia. Lineage (NCBI taxonomy): Eukaryota > Viridiplantae > Streptophyta > Magnoliopsida > Lamiales > Bignoniaceae > Jacaranda > Jacaranda copaia. Next base: position 283,553 of record JACGDI010005764.1, read on the forward strand.
ATCCTTATCCCAGCGAGGAGAGCCTCATATTCCGCCTCATTATTAGTAACTATGTAATCAAGTTTAATCGCAAAATCATACCCCTCCATTGTTGGGGAACGGAGAGCCACTCCTACTCTCACATCCTATGTGATTGAAGATCCATCAATGTGTAAAGTCTAAGTGAGAGGGGCTTTGCTATTTTTCTTAGGTAGGTCGACTCGTTCTGCAATGAAGTCTTTCAAGACCTATGCATTGATGGTTGTTCTTGGCTGGAAGGTAATATCAAATTCTCCCAATTAAATGACCCATTTGGTTAATATTCTAAAGGTATCTGGCTTCGACAGCACCTACTTCAATGCCTAATTGGTCAACACTATCATAGTATGAGACTAAAAATATGGACGTAGCTTCCGAACCATGGTGACTAGCACCAATGTAAATTTCTCGATCTTCAAGTAGTTATGCATTGGTCCTTGGAGTAACTTACTACAATAGTAAACTGGTCGACAGCTTCCATCTCTGGTCAAGACCAAGATTGAGATGATCGACACTTTCGAAATAACTAAATATATGTGAAGACCTCTCTGAGTTTGAGTTTTGCAAGTATCGGGGGTGAGGACAAATACTATTTTAACTCGAGTAGTGCTTAATCACACTATTCATTTCATTAGAAACCCAACTTCTTGGCATCTCTGAGAATTTTGAAAAAAGGCAAGCTTTTATATGTCAATTGTACGATGAACCTTCCTTGGGCAATAATCCTCCCAATCAGTCGTTGCACATCTCTGACTATTTATGGAGGGCCGATGTCTAGAACGACCTGAATCTTCTATAGGTTGGCTTTAATGCCCCATTGATTGACCATATAACTTAGAAATTTACCTTCTTGAACCCCGAACTTATACTTATTTGGATTTAGCTTTAGACCAAGTGCTCTCAATATTGCAAAAGTGTGATTGAGGTCGAGCAAATGGTTTTGGGCCTTTTTCATTTTTACAATCTTGTCATCGACGTACACCTCCATTAACTTGCCTATTTTATTTTTGAACATAAAGTTGACTAGCTTTTGGTAAGTTGCTCCAGCATTTTTCAATCCAAAAGGCATGACTAAAAAGTAATAAACTCCATTGGGAACTACAAAAGAAGTTTTATCCCTATCTTCGAAGGTCATGAATATTTGATAGTAGCTTTAAAATGCATCTATCATACTCAATAACTTGCAACCAGCAGTGGAGTCTACTAGTAAATCTATCCGAGGTAGGGGTAAGGATCCTTAGGGTAAACTTTATTCAAATCTATAAAATTGTTACATAGACTCTTCACTACTACCCAACTTTTGAGATATTGCCAAATGGAACAGATTTAAAAAGTTGGCAAAAGTAGCTAGTTGGCTAAATAGGTGCATCAACATTGCAAAACTGTAGGTGGTGGTGAAATAATTGGGAAGGAGTTGGGTTATACAAACCTCAAGGCCCACTAGGAGGTCAACTATGGCTAGTATTAAAGGAAACCTAAGACCGCACCTCAATCCCTCTTCAAACACCGTTATGCATCTCCTCAGAGGTCGATGCATCCTACCTCGAGGCCTGGGCACCAAAAGCTCACACTCATCAGGGATATGGTACATCTCCCTAATCCAGACTAAGTCAGCAGGGGAAATCTTAGATACTATTTCATTATATTGGTTTAGAGTAAACAGTCCTGCATTTTGCTGGGGCTAGCATCGCCCCCAGAAGTAGCCTTCTGAGTACTTGAGCTACTAGAGGTCAAGCTGTCACTCGACAAGCTATCAAACGTATTATCAGACATGCTTCTAGACGTATTTTCACCCCCAAAATCCCTCTAAAACTGTACACCCTCAGACCTAATGTTCTCATTATCTAAAGCACTAGACATTTTTGTAAAGAAAAATGAAGACAAGCACATGCTTGCAAAAGAACTTACAATAGATAACTTGAAAACTCTAAGGTGCTTAAAAGATTTAGAGAACTCTGAAAGTAATAACTCAACTAGAATAGATTCAGTAGAAGTGAAATATGAATGTTTCTACCCTACCTATTTATAGGCATTTAGATGCGGGAACCCAAGCGGCAGTAATAATTGCACTACATCTCTTGGCACTTCATATTCTACGATGTAACTGGAATATTAAATGTACAAAATCATCAAAATCCTGGTCAAGAATTCAAAAATCCTGATTGAGTATTCAAAAATGCCAATCAAGAGTTTAGAACCCTAGTTGAAGATGCATAATCGTCATAAACCGCCATTTGGTTATCTATTCCCTGTTTCTTCTCATCGACAAGCTCGATTAGGATCACAAGTAAAGGGGACTCATGATATGAGATAGTCTAACAAGTTTAGCCCAACAAGTTATTGACCTCAGAGAGGGCCACTATGCCCACTTAGCAGACACAGCCTAATATTACTTCTGGACCCAGCTGGGCAAGATCACTCGACCATAATTGCCTGGTCGAATAGATTGTTCTTGATTGCCCTCAACAGGAGACTTCAAGCCACTTGGTTCGTTCAACCATCCCTCTAGTCAATTGCCTTGTCTATTCAATGATTATTAACTAGAGTGCTCACTTTGGCGTTAACTCATATCCTTATCATAATTAATACTCTGAGAAGTAGCATGCCTCTGCATTAATAGCGCGTGCCACTCAGTACAGCCATTGCTACCAACTCTAACAGAGAGGCGCACCCCTAGATTACTATTCACCCTGAAAAGCAAGAAATGATGTCACTTGAAATAGTATTAGGATTGAAAATGATCAATAACTCCCAGGTAAGGACAAGAGCCCTTTATACCCAATAAAGCATCTTAGACATATCACCCACTAGGAGAAGGTTATAAATATCTCTCCGCTAGCCATCCTCCAAGTAACGCCATATACACTATATACTCTTACTTTACTGTTCGATTACCTCAATTCAATTAGTACTAACTTAAGTATAGGAGTGCCTTAGCCAAAGGTACGTCGGCTAGTTTAACGTTTGTTATTGATTGCAGATTTCAAACCTCAAAAAATACACTATTGGATCATTCGACCTCCCTAGTCGAATTAGCCCAAACACTACCTTATTTACTAAAAATGACTTTCAACCTCATCACTAATTAATATTAATAATGGCATTAAGTATATTAATTATAAAGTCAAAAAACAACAATTATGTTGATTAACTTTATTCTTCAATGTTTTCTCTATATTACAATAATTTTTTAAACTTATTCTTTTTTCTTCCCAATATATATATACATATATATATATAGATTATGAGATTTCTATTGAAAAATATAAATAATATATTATTTCATAAATATATATTCGAAGCAGATATTAAACAAATCGGATACGTATTTACCATATCCATATCTATTTATAATTGGATATCCATTAATCGAATATGGCTAACATTTGCTTTAAACGAACGTGGATAAATTTTGTATAAACCAATACAAATGTAAATGATAAATAAATTTTCAAATATTTATTTACAGCTCTAATTTTGAATGTGTAAGGGGCCTTTCTTTTTAATATAATATAAATAATATAATCAACATTTCTTAAAATTAAGAGTATCCGTGTCTGAGCGTGGGGATCCATGTCTTAAAGATCGAAATCCCTTTTAAAATAATCATTTGATAGTTAGGAATTAATGGAGTAAAATGACTAACTCGATCGATTTATACAAGTTGAGCTGCAGTCAAAACAAAATTTCCCACAACAAACCCACATCCCCGACTTCCAAACGTTTTACAAGTTGGTTTAGTTGGACTCCCACACCAAACACTCGAAAATTAATTTACAAATTCATCCGCACCAACAAAGTTGCGTTAATATGGTACCATTATGTCCGACAGAAGGTAAAAGAGCTCAATTACTAAATTACCTTTGGACGCTTAGAAAAAAGAACAATTGAAAAGGGCTGGCAATCAGACCCATAAGGAGATGAGGGCTGAAAATGATGGATGCTTAATTTTGAAAAAACCAAGCAGAATAACATCACATGCCACATGGCAATGCTGTTAGTTGGTAACACGTTGTATTAATTTTAGCAAACAATGAGTAGTGTCATAAGCAATTTAGCTTTGCTAGGAAGGCAAAAAATGAATATTATAAAAGGGTCACCAGCTCATCAAGAATAAATTGACAGTTATTTTACAGTTCAGACAACCAAGAATAATGAAAATTTGAATCCCCCAAAAGAAACTACTTTTCTGTGCGAAGGCAAAAGAGCACAATATTACAAAGAAGAGCAAAGAAGAAAAAAAATACATATATATCGTCACAAATGCCTCAACCAAAGAACTTCAAGAATGAATAAACAAGTAAACCACCGACTTAAAGTATCTATGATAGAAAAATAGAAGGAACCTTTGGAGTGAAAATACTTCTTCTTAGGTTGGTGGTGAGGCAGAATCATCCTGGACAATATCACCACTTCCATCTTGCTCACTCAGCCGACTAAGCTCTTCAATTTTGCTGACCACCTCAAACATTGAGGGACGCTTATCTGGGTATTGAGCAGTACAGTCAACTGCCAGCTGCAAGAGCTGAACCATATCCTCCTCAACGTTTTGATAGCGAAGAAGTTCAAGGTCGAACACTTCGGCCGTCCACTCTTCTCGGACCACAGATTGGACCCATCTGGGGAGATCAACGCCATCCTCGTTCATCAACGAATGTGTCGGAGCTTTGCCTGTGAGCAATTCTAGCAGCAATACCCCAAAACTGTACACATCCGCTTTCTGAGAGACTTTGTGCGGATCTGTTACCTCTGGTGCCCGGTAGCCAGCAACACGGGTGGGTGTAGCGGCAGGTCCAGCAAGCTGAGCAAGGCCAAAATCAGAAACACGGGCATCATATGATTTAGTGAGGAGAATATTTGAAGACTTAATGTTGCCATGGGAAATAGTTGAGCCTTGTGAATGAAGGTATGAAATTCCTCTGGCAGCACCAAGAGCAATTGCAGCCCTTGTCTCCCAGTTTAACGGTGTCCTGCCAGCTCCCTTGTTTCCTATAATGTTGAAAACAAGCGTATGAGAAGTAGAACCGCATTAATCACCAGATGGTTCCCAGTAATATAAAACATAGCTTTCATTTGGCTAAATATGTTCAGTGTTCTTCTCTGCTGTGACACTGCAACTACAGACCATTATTAACATTCTCACCTACATCCATTTAAGTTATCCATTTAATTTATGGCTTCAGAAGACTAAGTTGTTTGCAAATATGACAAGATTTCAACAATAATTTGAATTGTGACACAACTGAACAGGTTCAGGGCTCCACAGAAGACAGATTTGAAAATGCACCAAACAAAATAAGAATGCTTGATGTTTCAACTAAATTATAGCCAATGCTAGACAAAGGCTTATACTCTAAATATAAAAACCAGATAAAAAGAAACAGACAGGAAAGAAGATATTGGACCGTTGGAAACAATCTAGTTCTCAGCCACCCAAAAATTTCATACTTCCATATCATACTGCCTAATTCAGCATCAATTAACAACCTTAAGAATCATTCAAAATCAGATTTGAAATTGCAAGAGAAAACTATAATCAAAATTGAAATCAAATTCAGAGAATGAAGCAAATGTCGAATGTAACACGCCATTCATAGATATCATAATCAATAGACCCACATTTTGGAAACAAAAACTGCAGAAGATCAAAATCATGGATAAACCAAAATGCAACATGTGAACATTAAAAGGCAACCAAGATGACCATCATCTGCAATGTTGATACCGACTTAAATTCAATCTTCGCAAAACGATGAAAAATCAGGACAATTCGTACCATGTAACAAAGCAGACAAGCTCCCCATTGGCAAGTAATCATACACAAGGAGTTTCTCATCCCTATTATAGTAATAAGCTCTTAAAGGCACCAAATTTTCATGATCCATTCTACCAATCTCCTCCATCTTTTCCCTAAACTCCTTCTCCCCCATATTTATATCTCTTATCCTCTTCACCGCCACCGCCAGCCCAGTTTCCAGTACCGCCTTGTAGGCAGTTCCGAAAGTTCCCTTCCCCAAAACCTCAGCTGATGCCCTCAAAAGATCGTCCAAATCAAAATTCCACCCAGTGTTTCCGAAGAACACTAGCCCCTTCTTCCCACCACTCATCAATTTGCCTTCTCCCTTCTCATTCTCCTTCGCCCCCATTGCAGCAGCGAAACTACTGCTCGTGCCATCCTTTCCTTCACCACTCTCCGCCGTTTTCTCCGTTGGGATCTCACCTTCTTTCTCCTTAGCCACACCCTCATCCTTTGATCTCACTCCCTTTCTAGCCAACACCCTACACAAACACAAGAGAAGCAACAAGATCAAGATAGACCCGAGAACCGAGCCAATTATGATTCCAGCTATAGCTCCACCGGAGAGTTTATTTTTGGGTTTCTCGTTGCCACAAGAATTAAGCGGAGCACCACAGAGCGAATTCCCAGCAAACGAACTCCTGGGCTTTCCCGAAAGCCCTTTGGGAATCTCTCCAGTAAGGTTATTGTTCGACACGTCGAACTGAACTAGACTGAGCAAATTCAGGTCAGGAATGGGACCCAAGAAGTGATTGTTCTGTAAGTATAGCGTGCCTAAACGGGTCAAATTATTGAAGGCAGGCGAAAGCGGGCCGGAAAAATTGTTTTCAGCTAGATTCACTCGCACAAGGGACGTCAAAGAAAATAAAGAATCCGGGATTTGACCACTGAAGAAATTGTGTTGTAGATAAAGGTTGCGGAGAGAAGTAAGAGAAGAGAACAGGTCCGACGGAAGCGGGCCCGAGAGAGCGTTATAACGGAGGCTGATCGTCTGCAGATTGGTCATGTTCGAGATGGTGTTTGGGGGCAGCTGGCCCGAGAGTCCCATTCCTGGGAGGTGGAGCTCCACAACAGAGGAGTTGTCCGGCGAGCAGATAACGCCGGACCACGGGCAGGGAGTGGGGCTGGAGAGGTTCCATAGGAGGACGCGGCCACCCACGGCAGAGCGGAGGCCTAGGAGGGCGGCGCGGTCGGAGGCGATGTCTGGCTCGGCAGAGGGGAGGAGGAGAATGGTGGTCGTGAAGAGGACGAGAAGGTGGACACAGAATTGCCTCATTTCTAAGAAAATGTGGGAACAAAAGCCCGCAAAAGAATTTCTCAGAAATTTGTTGAAGTGTTTTGCGGGTATTTTGAGGTCTGAAGAAGTTGAGGAATAGGTTTCATGTTGTATTTGCCTTGCTTCTTGTCCGAGTCTCTCACTCCGGTTTTTTAATGGAGAGAGATAGAGAGAGGGAGAGAGAGTGGAGTGTTTCAGTATTGGGATTGGGATTGGGCGTTCACGCATTAAATCCAAGGAGAAACCCCATGTTACCCCTTTGATGGGCCCAGCCGCCACGTTATGCATTTCTATTGTTTTGCTCCCTTCTCTATTATTCTATCAAAATTAGTTGAAAATGAGCTCCAAGAAAAATTCCAGAAAAGAAAACGAAGAAGAAGAGCCAAAGGCAAGTTGGATAAATCGGGTTATGAAAAAAATGGGTATTTAATACTGCCACCAAGTACAAAAAAGTTTTGGTCGAAGCCTATGGTAAAAAAATTGATTAAAATGTACGTAAACCAATAACATAGGGATTTGAAGATGCATGAGTAAGAATTAAATGTGAAAAGAAATTATTTTGGAGCAAAACTATGAGTTGTAATTATATTTATGGTACTTGTATTAACTTTTAAATCTTATCAAGTTTATTAAAAAATAATTAGTATTTCCATAAATCATTGAGATTAGTATTTTTTTTGAATATTATGGTAATCAACTAATATTTTTACTTATTTATAACATAACTTTTATGTTTTACCTAAAAATTAATAAATTATTTATTGGTAGAATATTATTTATTAAATATATATAATACAGAATACATATAATAAGTGTACCCAGTGTTTTTACTCAAAATTCTTAGTTAAGTTGAGAATAAAAATAAAAAAGTATGTTAAATTATTCGTACATATGTGTAATGAATGTTTAGAATCTGATTTTCTTTTTCTTACTGATGTACATCCTGCATCATTCTTAAAAGTAAAATGAAGAAAATGAGGAAAATAAAAAGAGTAAACAAATAAAAACATAAACACTATTGCATTTATGTTGGTAGCATTTAACGACTAGCAAATTTATGTTCAATGTTATTTTGGCTTCCACTTTCAGTAATGAGCACCCGTTTGCATGAGAATTTTTATGCGAAAGTGGAAGTGAAAGATGTGTCCTCAAACGCAATAAGAGTTATCGATAACCAACCATCCTTTTTTCCCTTCTACTCCTAATTAATTGATGCCCACCAAAAGCCATGCAACATCAAGCAATGATGTGGCCATGTGTTATATGGAAGTTTATTTCTATATTATATTAATGCGGCAATACAATATGATTTAACAACCAACCAAATTTTTTGAAATTCAATTTGAGGTTGATATTTTATTTTAATTTGATTTGTTAAGTATAGGAAGTAAGAAGCAAGATGATCTAAATTTAAATATTCTTTTCAAATTTATTATAAGATTTGCAAATCTGTTCAATCGTAATTATATTAAAAAAAATGTGTAAAAATTTCAATTTACTTGAGCGTAATTGAAGATCGTTGAGCCTGAACTGATTCAACAATTAAATTAAATTTAAATAATTTTGAATTTAATAAAGAAAATTAAATACAATATAAGGAATTTCCATCTTGTCCAACTGTACTCGATGCATTCCCGTCCTTTTATTTGGGGAAATGTCGAATGTGGGGGATGGATATTGCAAAATGGTAGAGGAAGTTTTTCATGTGTTGAGAGGAAGAAATTACTCCGCTGAATGTTTTAAATATATGAGAAGTGTTACTGTTAATGCGGCTGAGCAAGAGATTTTGGTTGACCTAGGGCCCGTTTGGATCTATTTTCAAATCTCATTTTCACAAATTTTACTATTTTAAAATTAAAAATTATTACTTTTTACACGTTATCACCCAATATCATTTTTATTTTTAAAATACGTTATTTAATAATTTATATATCTACTCTCTATGTTCCATTATTTCTATATCTTTCTACCTATAATCTGTTAAAATCAATATAATCATTATAATTTCAATATAATTATTATAATTTCAAATATTTCATCCAAATATATTTTTATTTTTATATCATATTACATAACTAATTTCCATCAATTTAAAAATGCTAAAAATTGAAAATGAAAATAAAAATAAATCCAAATGGGGGCTTAATGAGACGCTACTGCCTGCCTGGATTTCTCTTTTATTTTATTTTATTTATTACGTGTGATATTGATATCTTAATTCGAATTTGATGCACCGTATTGATGGAGATTCATGTCTCATTTATTGGCGCCAACATGGACCGTTGTTCAAATTTTCTCTCCTTTTCTGTTTTTTTTTTTCTCTTTCTCTATTTTTTTTAACAATAAATAACTATTGAGTGTGTAAGTATTGGAGAATCACCCACACAATGTTTTGAAAACAAGTTCGGATTGGCCAGTTCAACCGGAAATCTAAGGCTTGTTCAAATCGATTCTCCATTAAAAAATCAATTTTGTACAGAATCGTTTTCAATTGGTGCTGATCGATCAAAAATTGAGTTAAATTGATAAAATTAGTTCTTTAAAGAACTAGTCCCTTTTTATTTTTTTATTTTTTTCTAAAAGTAAGTTTTATTTTTATTTTTATTTTTATTTTTTTAAAAAGACGTAAGTTTTTTAATAGAAGTTTGGACAGCCCACTTGAGAGTCGAGGACCAAACCACTACACATTTTGTGTGATCAATTAACTAGTAAGCATTTTGTTAATTTTGGTATTTATTATTTTTAGGATTTGTATGAATGATTTTTATGGCCTTTGGCTTGTTTTGGTATTTATTATTTGCACTGGATGATGGATTTTTCTATAAATTCTTCTTCTTTATTTTGTGAAATGATAAAAAGTTTAAAAGATTTAATACTTTTTAGGTGGAATTTTAAAGTTTAGAATGTCATATAATAGAGGAATGGACTTTGTCAATATATTTGAAGTAGATAGCTAATATTGCCGGGGCTTGTTTGCTTTAATTAATTATGTTTGATAGATGTATAATCACTTTTAATTTATTGCTTGTTTGTTTTGATGTAGGGTCCTTGATAAATTATTGGTTTTATATTAAGTTGGAGTACTTATTAAAAGAGAAGAAGCTTGATATATTTTTCTTGGGTTGGATAAAATTTAAAAAAATCAAATTACCCTTAATTAGTATATAAAAAAATTATTAAAATAAATAATAAAAGTGTTATAATTATAAAATTATATGTTTTGTTTTAATTTACTTTTTACAGTAAAATTGTGTTTATTGTTCTGTAAAAAGTATGTTCCATCTAGGGTTGAAATCAAATAAAGATAAAAATGGTCATACAAGTTACAGGTGTTGACGGCAAAACGAATGTATCAATGTCGTTGTTCTCATCTATTGTTGGAATTAAATTACAAATAGCTTAATATCTTTCACTTAATAAATATGTATAATGTTACATATGATATAATAATTCTTGGAGAGATAATCATACAGTAATTTTTGACTATCCCGTCATACACATAAATTCTAAAAAAAAAAAACAAAACTTAAAATTAGTTTGTAATTCAGATTGATTGCAATGTCAATATATGGACAAGTAGCAATGCAATGTGAATATTATTAGTGAAATCTTTTACTTTATTTCACCAAAACAATGATTTAATGATTTTTAATAATGTTATAAACAATATTAAAGTGTTATAAATTATTATAAAAATAATAAATTACCAAAAAAGAGTAGTTATACACCTCTAAATTTTTTAATAGAAAAAGTAGAAGCATCATTGATTTAGTCTACTCCTATGGACTTTGAAATACTAATTGTCTCTATGCTTCTTAAATATTAAAAATAAATAAATAAAAATACGAAATGAAGAGTTGTGGATTCAAATTAAATGCATTAAAAATGTAATACAGGTGTTCTAATTTTATCACAAAAAATTGAGTATTTTAATTATATGATATTTTATATTTTTTAAACAATGTTTTATTAAAGTATTCAAAAGATTCTGAATTGCATGGTTTGGATGAGAAAATCATAAAATAAATAAATTGTAAAAACTAAACAAAAGGACCGGATCCATACGATGCATTTTGCTTTAATTTGAGGCTTTAAATAAAGATTTTATTTGTAAAATAAAATTATTTTTACATAAGTATATATCTTCACTTAATTAAAATAATGATGTTTTTTACAATAATTTTGCAAATATACTTGAACCTTTTACCTTTTCTACTTTAATATTCGTGTCCAATCAAAATAAATACATATTATTCGAATAAAGAGAGTTTACAAAAATAGCCGTTTCTCCAAAACATCCTGCAGCTGCCTCATTAGGCATATCTGATTCATCCGAATCAATTACCTGAACATGACCATCTTCAGTCATCAAAAGGATTCCTTCGCCATAATTAATTAGGATTCATTCTAATTATTTTATCCGGGCAAAGTGTGTAATACCAATACCAATACCAATACCAATGCCAATACCGAGTGTATGACAGCTTCTTACAAAACAAAGATTAGTTGTGGATTATCTGACAAATATCTCCAGCCACCTTCGGGGAGGATTCCTTTGCGTTCAAAATGCTGCTTTGTGTAATGAATTTTTTAACGAATTCGGTATTCACATTATGTTTAAATTGAATGTGTACTTTTTGATGTTGTTAACGAACTAATTTTTTACTGTAAATTTAATTATATAAATATAATTACAGTGTTTCAAATTTACCATTTCTGTTTGCTTTTGTTCTTTGTAAATGAAGCTTTACTTCTTTTAATATTTTTTTTTGTCTGAAGAGTAACATCGCACTTAAAAATAATAATGCGAAACGCTTGCTTTGAGGATAAAAGAGTTGTTGAAAAATTACATTTATATCAGGATATGTAGATTTTAAAATAACAATCTTCTTCCTTACTTAGGGTACTTTCCATTGAGAAAACATTGACCCGTGTTAGGTGATAGGTGATCACATTAATTACAATAATCTTGCTTCCTTAATTCCTTTAAAAAGGATGGCACTAGTAACCAGTTGAGCCAACTCATTTGCTTCTTGGTTTTCATTTGTGGACACGTATTTGAATCGTATTTCATGGATATATATTGATAGTGAAAATACCATAATAATGTATATGTCTAGGGTGGGATTCTTATATTGAAATGAGCTTTACACCTGCTTAATTATGAGTTGGGAGAGATCGTGATATCCATCATTTGAGCCTCTAACTCTCACCAAGGGCTCCAATATAGTAATTAGGGCTTCATACTCAGCTTGAATATTGATATATTGAAAATCGAATTAGATTTATAGCCTTTCTAATGACCCTGCTCTAGCAACTTGCTCTATTCTTTAGCCAACAAACATTAGGATCCATGGTTTGAGAAAAAGAAAGAGCATCTAGATTTCATGCTCAACACGCTCTTTCAAATATGAACTTCAGTGATTAGATCAGAATTTGGCTAAAGCTTGGCTGCTCATGGCTTTCTAAGATATAGATTATAATTGATACTCCATTAGGTGAATAATGCAATGGCCAATTCTACCTCTTAAATTGGTCCTTGAAAGCATGTATTTTATTAAATTTTCACTTGATATAACTAGCATTTTAGTTTGCAACATATAGTGTCTTAACTTGATACAAGTGAATTAAAACGCTAAATAGAGTTTTTTAAGTCAGGTACACGCTCAAATAGTATACAACCCCTTCATGACCATGATTGCTATCTTGGTGGAGAAACGCTCCAATAGTGCCTTGTGCAATAAAAACATATAATTTCAATGGGTCTCTCTCTTTCAAGATGGCATCATGACTAGAGGATTAGTTATAACCATCTTTATTTTCTCAAAAGCTTAGTTGTTGACCTTATGCCAAATGAATTTGTCCTTTTTCCTTAGCATGTGCAACTAGGAAATGATCTTTCTCCTTTCTCCTATGTTTGATACGAGTCTTCAAAGAGAGTTCACTTTTCCCAATAGTTGTTGTGATTCATTCTTAGAGCTTGAGGGCTTCGCAGCAATATAGCTTTGGTCTTGTTTTTGTAGACTTGAATGCCTCTTTCATGAATCAAAATTCAAGAAAAATAGGCTATGACAATTGTGAATGCTCATTTTAAGAGATTGAGCTTGAGCTGATGTTTTCTAATCCTCTCAAAAACCTTCTATAAGTTTTACAGGTGTTTAGTGTAACATTTGGATCTTATCACTAAGTTATTAATATACACTCTTATTACATCTGCAATATAGTCATAAAAGATACAATTGATAACCCATTAGTAGGTTATTCTAGTATTTTCCAAACTAAATAGCATAACCTTCCATTGGAAGGTACTAATACCCTTGAGCATTGAAATGCTAGTTTAGGCATGTCATCTTTAGGTATACGTAAAACATTGGTGGTAACTTGCTGATGATGCAAGGATTTGAGAATGAAAGTATTGGGCTCTAGCTGATTATAATCGATAAGAAAATAGGTTGGAGGTGAGTATTAGGATAGGAGTAGGTCGAGTTCTACAACCAATCATCACACGTTAAGCTAGCCGAGGAGGCCTCCGCTAAGGCATTCCGACGCTCAAGTTAATATAGTCAGCCAAAATTTAGAGTGGTAGAGTGAGGGCCAAAGTTATAGTGAACATACTATATGAAAATAGCTACGGTTGGGTATTTATAGTATCTTGTGAGGGTTTAAAATGTCTATGATGCCCTTGCCCATATAGTGAGGGCTTTTGTCTTTGCTTGAGGAACTTTAGATTTTTCTTTACTTGAAACCTTTTCTAGGTAGCGTGTCCCATTCCTTTTGGGATATGAAAGAAATCTCCACATTTAATGTAGAGACATGTTGGTGGTACAGTGACGATATGTCTCTTAAATATAGAGGTACACCGCCTGTCAGCGTGTTTAATGCAGTAGAGTAGTAGTTGAGTTGCATTTAATATGATAGTGACCAATGGCAGGGAAAAACTTTATTTTTCTCCAATCGACCTCTTTTGGTTGAGATGTTTCTAATAAAAAGTGAGAAAAATTCTCATTGTTTTCATATATCATTGAAATGTACAAAAAGGTGAATATATACAGCATAACCTAGAAAGTGGCAAAAGGAATCTACAAATAAATGCATATAATGAAAGAATGCTAGCATGGAGAAAAGAGAATAATAAATCCTAACAAAATAACAAAAAAATGCTTTCAATTTCTCTATCCATTTGGTATGGCTAACATCTCCCCTACAAGCTGGGGAATGGATGTTCACTAAGATTAGTTTAGAAGTGATTGTTTCGAAATGTGATATGTCAAGGGGCTTTGAACAAACGTCTACTAGTTGGTCAAGAGATAAACATGGCATGAGGTGAACAAGGCGTAAGAGAACCTTTTCCTTGATGATATGGTAGTCAATCTCAATACGCTTGGTGCACTTATGGAAAGTTGGATTAACAACAATTTGGAGAGCAGATTTGTTGTTGCAAAATAAAGGAGTAGGCTAAGAAGTATCAATGTAAAAATCTTTAAAGAGAAAGTGTAGCCATTGTAGCTTACAAGTAATGGAAGTGAGAGCTCAGTACTTTATTTCAGTCGAGGGCCGAGAGACAGTAGATTGCTTCTTAGCTTTCCAATTAATTAAGGATGACCTAAGAAAAATATAATAATCTATAATGGACTAGCGAATATCAGAGTAGTTGGCCCAATCAAAATCAATGAAGGCCTTCATAGTGAGGGTAGAAATGGTAGAAAATAGTGATATTGAGCAGGTGATGCTTTGATAAAATGTAAGATGGGATAGGCTGCTTGCAAGTGAGATGTCATCAAATTGGCCATGAACTAGCTTAGTTGTTGAATAGCATTTGAAATATCTAACCATATGGAAGTTAAATAGAGAAGGTGACCAATTAAATATCTATATGCAGGGACTTCAGACAAAGGAGAGCTGATAGAAAGTTTGACAGATACGTTATAAGAGATTTGGCTAGTTTGTTGTCGAGAAAGCTACTGTCGGAGATAATATCAAGGGCATATTTGCATTGGCAGAGAGAAATACCCATAGAGGATCTAGCAACCTTAAGACCAAGGAAATGATGAAGGGGACCTAGGTCTTTAATTTTGAAAGTAAAATCCAGAAAGACCTTAAGAGAATTAATCTCGATCTGGTCCTATCCAGCTAGGATAACATCATCAACATAAACAAGAAAGACAGTCAGGTAACTATTACAAGATTTAGTGAAGAACGAATGATCCGTAAAAACTGTGCGTAGCCCAAGGAAAAAAGGACACTAGTAAATTTGGAATACTATTGCTGACTGGCTTGCTTGAGGCCATATAGAGAATTTTGCAGCTTATAAACTAAAGAAGGATGAGAAGTAGAAAGACCCTAGGGTAAAGGCATATAGACATCCTCTTTTAAATCACCACGTAGGAATGCATTATCAACATCCAACTGTTGGAGATGCTAGCTTTTAATAGCAGTAATGGCAAGTAATAAATAGATAGTGATCATCTTAGCTACCTATGAAAATATGTTAAAATAGTCGACACCCTTTATTTAGGATTACCTCTTGGTGACGAGATGAGACTTATATTGTTCAATGGTTCTATGAACTTGATACTTTATTCAATACACTTATTTGCAACTGACTAAAGGTTTGCCTAGTGGTAAAGGAGTGAGTGTCCATATATTATTATCTGTAAGAGCATGAAGTTCATGATTTATGGCATCAATCTAGCATGGGGATTAAATGGCCTGTTGATATGTCCTAGGCTTAACGTGAGTAGAGACAGCAAGGAAAAAGAAGTTATAGATAGGTGATAAATAAGAATAAGAAAGAACATAAAAAATGGGATAAAAAGTACCTTATTGCAGAGCACTTGGAGCAGTTGAGAAAGCAAGATAGCAATGGTAATTAGTAAGATAGGCTAGCCATTTATGGGGTCTAGTAGAAGAAGTACGTGTGGGAGGAAGAGAAGTGGTTTGGGGAGTAGGTGGAGAGATCTTAAGAGTTAATCCATTACCAGAGTGGTTGTGTAAATAGGTAGGGAAACAGAAGAAGATGTTGTATTTTTGAAGGGAAAAACATGTTCATGAAATGTGACATGATGAGAGACTATAATCTCATGATAAATATAATCAACTAAGATGAACTCCTTTGTTCAATTTAAACCCCAAGAAGGCACATTTTCGTGCATAAGGATCAAGTTTGGACCTAAGTGATATAAGTGTGCTAGCATAACAAAGGAAACCAAAAACCTTGAGAGATTGAATATCTAGATGTGAGTGGTATAGCATTTCGAAGAGGGCTTTATTAGCAATAAGAGGTGAGGGCAATTTGTTGATAATGTAAACGGTATAAGACCAAAAAACTTTAGGTAAGCTAGATTGAAATAGAAGAGACCATGCAATATTTAGGATATGTTAGTGTTTATGCTCAACTATGCCATTTTGTTAAGGTGTTTCAACACGAGATGTTTGATAAATGATACCTTTAGATGTGTAGAAGGAGGGTAAGGCAAACTTAACCCTGTTATATAATTTTGCTAGAGAATTATGTTTCAACCATGGTGAAAAAACTTTAGATTTATTATTGATGAGATAAAGCCAAGTAAATCTACTAAAATTGTCAATAATTGTTAAAAAGTATTGATGACCATGTATAGATTGAATGGCTAGAGGTCCCTAAATATCTGCATGTATAATCTCAAAATAGTGATTGGTTTTACTTGAGCTTACAAGAAAATGTATATGCTTATGCCTAGCAAAGTGACAAACATCACAAGATAAATTATTAGGAAAAATGAAATTATGTATTTATGGGGCAATAAGCTTGAGCTTGGAATCAGAGATATGGCCAAGTATGTAGTGCCACAAATTAGGCAAGGTGTTCGCAGTAAGAGCAATGGGTAGGAAAACAGCCTAGAGAAGGTGAAGGCCACCCTATACCTAGCTATACCAATCAACTTCCATAATTACAGGTCCTCTAAGAAGCAAGAGAAAAGGTAAAAAATAAGAAAATAATTTAAGGGGAGAGAGAGAGAGAGGCGAAGAACGGAAAGTAAATTGAAAGAGAACTTAGCTATGTAAAAGACATCTTAAAGGGTTAGAAGATATGAGAGGACAATAGTGCTAGTGTGGGACGCTTGGGCATGCTAGCCATTTGGGAGTGTGATGGTGATGGGAGAAATGCATTTAAAAGTGGTAAAAGAAGAGAATGGGAAAGTAATGTGATCTATAGTGCTAATGTCAATGATCCATTTAGAAGGATCAGATTGGCAAGCAATAAATTAAGCAATACATGGGTTATGAAGTGAATAGGAACTGAGGCCAATGAACACATTATTACAGTAGGAGGAGATGGATTAGTGATGCCAACTTATTATAGGAGGGAGGGAACATGATGATATTGCCCTTTGGTTAACGTGAGGGCAGGAGTAACATTAGAAGAAGGAGAGACAGTAGGTAAAGCCAGGGAAGGAACGATAGTGGAAGTAACATTGAGAGTAGAAGGGCACTCAGAATGAGGTTGAAATCTCGAAGGGTAACTATTTTTTTGTGGAAAATTTTGATGGTGTGGCAAGGTTTGCCACAATAAGTGCAAAAATAGTTGTCGCTTGGTGAGGTTTTAGGTATAGTGATCTTTTAGGCTAGAATAGATAGGGGCGAAGCAAGGCCAGTAAGAGAAGCTAAAACAACAGTTTGACTAATGAAGGTCAGGAGGCTAGCATTCATGTTGGATAATAAAAGAGAAGACCTTATTGATGGGTAGGAGGGGATCTATTAAAAGGATTTGAGAATGGACAGTAGAAAAATGATCATCGAGTCCTGTAAGAAATGCAATACACAATCACTATTGTGATAAAGTTTCTTAGTTTTGAAGGTGTTTCAAGAACAAATAGTTCTACAGTGGCAAGACAGCGGTGGCCAAAAGTTAAGGAGTTCAACACAGAGGATTTTTAAACATGTTAAATAGTTGGTGACAAATTGGTCACCCTATTTATAGTTGTAGATTTCCTCTGAAAGTGCATAAATAAGGAAAGCATTACGCTAAGACAAAAGATCTCGGAGATCTTGCCAGACGTTGGAGGCATTATCAATCCAAAGGATGCTTTAGGTGATGGAGGGAGAAATAGAGTGAATCTGCTGGCACAAGACTATCATATTACAACATTCCCAAGTAACGAACATGAGGTTGGTGCATGGCAATATGGGAAGGGAGCCATCCATAAAGATAAGTTCATTTTTAGATAGTAGCAGCATTTTCATGGCGCGGCTCCATAAATGATAATTGGAGCTAGACAAAATAGGAGAAACTAAAACAAAGGAAGGGTTTTTGTTGGGGTATAAGTAATAAGGGCTGGCAAGATTGAGAATAGGATCCAATGGATGAGCAGCCATGGCTGAAAAAAAAGAAAGAGTTATTGCTCGGTACTATGACAGAAAGCGAGAGAAAAATTATCATTGTTTTCATATATCACTGAAATATACAAAAAGGTGAATATATACAACATAACCTAGAAAGGAACAAAACAAATCTACAAATAAATATAACCAAGGAAAGAATACTGGCGTGGTGGAAAGAGAATAATAAATTCTAACAAAATAATAGAAAATACCTTTGGTTTCTCTATCTATTTGGCATGGCTAATAGTTTTCTTGGCTATAAGCCTCTCAGCTATGCTCTGGTTGAATGATAGGCCTTGGAAGGCCTAGAGGCCTCTTTAGCCAAGGGCTTATTGACCATACTCTCTTGACCACACTTTAGTTGACTCTTCTGACCACACTTTAGTTGACTCAAGGAATTCTAATAGGTTATACCGGTTATCCAATCTAAAGTATTCTTAGGCTTGGTCAACTACTATTGGGCCTATTGGGCTCGATTCACTTCCCCACATCATGAGCTCCCCTACTTTTGAGTCTTAATTGAGCTTGCGATAAGCAGCAAAGAGTAACTGATTTTCAAAATTGCAAGAAATATGTGTTGACCTCCCTTTTTAAATCTCAACCAGGGTTTTGGAAGCAATAAATATGTCAGTTACATTAGGCAATTAAATTTGTTAACATTTGGTTGCACAATAAGTGCTTAATAATTGGTCATTTTTGCCAATTGATTTACCTCATGGTTGGGGGGTATAAATAGTGCCAGATTTTTCATTTACCATATTTACTACATTAGTAAGAGGTCAAGCTTTACAAATTTCACAGCTTTAGATGAGAATCGCAAATTTTCCCTCCTTTTGTTTGTTCTGTAAGTTCTCCTTCATTTTTGTCTAGTTTAGTTCTTTGCCATTTTGCAACCTTTAAGATTTGAACATGCTTAGAATTTGTGCAGAAAATAGTGGGAGGTTAGTTGATTATGAGGAAACACAATCATTTAGGGACTCAATTGAAAGGGTAAATGATTCATCTAGATGGGACTAGTGAATCTTTAAGTGGTGGTCGAGTTTTCTTGAGAGTTCAAATATGGTGAGGGTTGGTGTCAAAGGGGAGGCTAAACTATCTAAGAAGGCTAATTGACATCTAGTCTCTCAGGGTGCGTTGTTCATGACCAATCACTATAGTGATATACTATTTGAGGTCACTAGTAATGATTTAAAGTTGATTAGGCATGCATATCACATTTCCCCTGAGTTCGAGGTAACTACCCCTGGGCCAAGTGATAGGATGCACAAACCTTCTGAGGGTTGTATAGCAATGTTTGAAGATACTTTAAAGTGTGGACTTAGGTTTTCATTGAACTACCCATAGTCAACCTGCTCATATGTCTTCAAGTGTACATTACCCAATTGCTGCCTAATTGCTTTTCAATTCTATACAATTTTGTTATTCTTATGCTTAGACATAACTAGCCACCTCGTTCATAAACTTTAGCAATCTATTCTATCTTCTCCTGTCCTAAAATTTGGTAGCACCATGGAGATGGATTTTTACTACCTTACTGTACCTCACTGCCTGTCCTCGTCAAACAACATTTGAGAAAGCTGATTTGAGATGCCTAGAAACACAAACTTGGTCTAGAATAATACTTTCATACAAGATTTGATCAAATTTGGAGAAATGGAGGCATTGGGGGTACATAGAGGAAAGAAACTTGGTGTTAGTGGGGTTATTACCTGCGTAGTTGAATATGCCAGCTAATGCTCAACTAGGAAGATATATTTTTCTTGTGTTATTTTTGCTATTCTTTTGATAGTTTCTAATTGGGAAATTACATTTGTGTTCGCGTATTCTTTTAGATTGAGCATAAATTATGAATCACACTAGTTAGCAAGCTATAGGTCGCTAACAAAAGACATAGAGTGCAGAGAGATGGCCACCGATGAGAGGCTACATCATTGATGATCAACTTGTTTTTTCTAAAAAGAGTAATGTTGAGAAGGGAAAAGAAAAAGTGGTAGACGTTTCCTCGTTTGGGTTAATACCTGATGAGGAGTTATTCTCATTGCTAGTTATTTTGAACCAAGGTTATGACCTAACATGTTCATGAACACAGCAACGATGTTGGGTGCGGGGTTGACATGGGTGACCCCTCTAAAGATCCTTATTATTGGTCTTTTTCTCTCAAACTAGAAAAATATGATAGAGCTTGAGGGGACCGAAGCCTTGAAGGCATTTACCTACCATGTCAACATGGTAAGCTTATGGTCAAGTTGCTTTTAGCTTTAGATAAACACACATCGTTTTTAATTGAATCTTTCCTTTTTGTAGGTTAAGCAGTAACTTTTATTGTCAATCTGAGCTCACTTTTACTGACCATGAGGCAAAGAAGCAATTTGATCTTTCCAAGACCCAATTCAAGTCACTCGAGTTAAGGATTAAGAGTTGGAAAAATAGGTTGAAGATAAGGTTACAAAGTGGATAGCTGCTGTAACAGAGAGAAGCCTCTTGGGCAACCTGTTGAAGAAGGCGAGGTTGGAGGTGGAGGAGGCCTCATTCTTTGGTCGGGCCCTGGGGTTATAAGAATGCCCTTAGATATTTTTGTGATGAATTCTTCAAGATATTGTCGAGCATTCGCAAGGAAATAATTCAATAGTTTATGCTTAGCTCTACTTTCACAGAGGCCAACGTTGTGTTTACCCTCGATAATGCTAAAAAGGCCTTCCAAAAGGCCATTAAGTAGCTTGAGTTTTTGGGCAACTAGTTCAACAAAAAAGATAAAGCTCAGCTAACCATGCTCTAAAATGAGTGCCTCAAGGAGTATGACGAGAACACGTTAGTCAAGGAGGAGGAGGCCTCAATTTATCTTAGAGTGGCAAATGTAGGGAAAAAGTTTGAATTTGTTATTTCACTTTTGACTCAAAAATAGAAAGGTTGATGCACTGCATATTTCCTCATTATTGGTCGTACATTTTTTACTAGAGAGGCCGACCTTTATCAACCCACAGAGATGGAGCAGAAGGTCG
This sequence comes from Jacaranda copaia, assembly GCA_014898725.1. NCBI lineage: Eukaryota > Viridiplantae > Streptophyta > Magnoliopsida > Lamiales > Bignoniaceae > Jacaranda > Jacaranda copaia. The sequence continues at coordinate 305,004 of JACGDI010005764.1, forward strand.
AGGGTTTCCTAATGGTCATGCTCGTGGACTCTATCAATGAGCTTGATAGAGCCATTGGTAAGGTGGTGATAGGCACTGCTTAAGGAATAGGAGGGAAGAAGATAGGCTCAAGCTAATGCTGAGGCTATTTTTTGCTCATTAGTTTTTTATTTTGTTCAACTTGATCCGCCATGAGAGGCATGATGATGATCTAATGTAATATCATGAATATTTTGTACAATTTGAATGTTTCAGCTATTGCAATGTTAATATTTTTGGTTATATATAGTTGGCTTGCCTTTACGTAGTTTTTTCTCTTTTTAAATGTTTGGCCAACCCCTGAGGTTGTTAAGTAAAGCATATTTTTATTTGATAAGGCTGAAGCTAAATTTTTACAAAACTATAAAACCAATATGTACGTCTTTGGTTTGAAACCAAGATAAAGGTTAACTACAAGGTCGGCTTTAAACAAATTTATCTTGTTTGATACATTAATTGGTTTGAGATTTTAGGTTAATATGCATATAACAATTAGCTATTTTGACACCAACTTTATAGCCGACTACTAGGTCAACTTCACATAAATCCATCTATTTGATGTTCTGATTGGTTTGAAAGCAAGTTATTGAGGAATCATTAAGTCAATATACAAATGTCTATTGGTTAGTTTGAAACTAACTTAAAAGTTAAGTATTAGGTCAACTTTAAATAATTCCATCATTAATGAGATGATTAGGCTAGGTGCCATTATTGTACTTGAAAGTAAAAAATGGATCGAATACAATTGATTGTATTAGTTTGCAACCAAATTACAAAAGTGCATTTTTTGAGAAGACTAGATCTCACGCATTATAAAACAGCTGAATCGAGAGTAAATTCTCTTTATACATAGAACTTTCTTAAGTTTGTTGCATTTTATGGTTGAGGGAGCTTATTCCCATTCATATCTGCTATCTTGTATGTATTATGTTCAACAACTTTGATTATCGAGTAAGGGTTTTTGTAGTTAGAGATGAGTTTTCCAACAAATTTTGAAACTTCATCTTTTTTCAAAATAAGGTGTCCAACCTAAAAACCTCTTAGTTCAATGCCTTTATTGTAACACTTGCCGTAGCCTATTGATCATTTTAAGGTCAAGTAGCCTTTCTGCTTGGAAGTGAATCACTCGAACTATGTGATGTATCAATTCTGTAGGGTTTACGGCTTTTGAGCTATAGACCAGACTGTAGAAGCCATGGCCTGTTGCAATTCTTAGGGTTGTCCTATAAGAGCATAACACTCCTAGGAGGTCATTTGCCTAATTAGCTCCAGATCCTTCCAATTTAGTCTTAATGTGGTCAAGGATGGTTCATTAGTAACTTCTGTCTATCCGTTTGCCTGTGAGTTACCAACTGATGTGAAGTGTTGTCTTATCCCAAAGCTTTCACACTAATTTTTTGTATTTTTGCTTTAGAATTAGGTTTCATTGTCTGATATCAGTACCTTTGGTAGACCAAAGCCACAGATGATATTCTTCCTCAAGAAGCTTTTAATTGATGTCTTGGTTATCTTTGGAAAATCCTCTACTTCAACCCATTTAATAAAATATTCAACTACCACTATCATATGCTTTCTTTAGCTTATGGCTTTGGGAATGAGTCTACGATGTCTATCCCTCACTAATAGATTGGCCACGTGATTTGAACTAAGACTAATGCCAAAGTAGGTTGATGAGGAATATTGGAATACACTTGGTAGGATGGGCACTTCTTGGTAAAATCGATTGCATCTTTAAGTATGGTCGGGCAAAAATATCTATGCTTGATAACCTTGTAGGCCAGTGTCCATCCCCCAAAGTGGTACCACAGATACTTGAATAGATTTCCTATAAAATCCCAAAGGCTTGCTCTGATGTCAAACATCTTAATGGGGGTCCAAAAAGAGATCTTTTGTACAGTTGACCATATTCATCAATGGCAAACTTTGCTGTTCATCCTCTTAACCTTCAAGTCTCCATTTTGTCCTCTGGAACTTTTCTTTTCCTTAAATAAGTTTTAATTCCATCTTGCCAGGTAAGAGCTAATTCTTAGATCTATCAAATGTGATTCTGGTCAGGGCCAATTATGGTGGGTTTTTCTAAGACCAAAAACGTGATAGTTTTTTCTTTAGTACCCTTTATTGAACTAGCAACTTGGATAAGGCATTTACCCTCTTATTCTCTGACCTAGGGACCTAAATGAGAGAGAAATTCTTAAACCGCTGCTGTAATTTCTTGACCTCAGCGAGGTATTTGTTTATGGAGGATTCCCTTGCTTCAAAGTTCCCTTCGAAGTTCTCTGCAACTTGTTGTGAGTCTGTAATTGTTGCTAATTGCTTGACCCCCTCAACAATGGCCATCCTTATACCAGTAAGAAGAGCTTCACATTCTATTTTATTATTGATGATAGGGTAGTTGAGTTTAACTGTGAAGTCGTATTCCTCAGTGTGGGGGGAGCATAGAGAAATGCCTATTCACCCTCTTGTGGAAGTCACTAATCTATCAATGTGTAGACAGTATCAAGAAAGTATGGTCAAACTCGGCCAGGTGGTTTTTTTTTTCTTTTTTTTCTTTTTGATAGCCATGTCGTTGACATAGACTTCCATCATTTATCTAATCTATTTTTTGAATATAAAGTCACTAGTCTTTGATATATTGCTCTATTATTTTTTAGAACAAAAGGCAGGACCAGAAAATAGTACAAGCCATTAGGCACCACAAAAGATGTCTTGTTTCTATCCTCTGAGGAAATAAAAATTTGATAATATTCTTAGAAGGCATCTATCATACTAAGGGGGTCACAATCTACTGTTGAATTAACTAAATAAATTTATTCAAGATAGTGGGTAAGGCTCTTTAGGTTAAGCTTCATTAAAATCAGTAAAATCGTTAGACGTTCTCCATTTGCTCTCATTCTTAAGGACACAAATTACATTACATAGCTAGCTGTGGTATTGAATTTCTACAATGTAGCCTACCTATAAATGTTTGTTGACCTCTTCCTCAATGATCTGGCATTTTCTACATTAAAAGTCCTGATATTCTATTTGACATGCTTGAATTAGAAGTCCACGTTAAGGTGGTGGATGATGATGTGAGGTCAATTCCTTGGAGATCAGCAGTTTTCCAAGCCAAAATGTTAATATTCCTTATGAGAAAATCGACCATCATGTATTCTATGTTGCTCCTAAAATTAGTTCCGATCCTTGTAGTCTTGTTAGGATTTTTGGGTTAAAGTTCTATGACCTTGAACTTTTTGACTGATTTGACCCTAGTTTCCTCTCACTTTTTTTTCTTGCTCTCATGTCTCTTTTAAGTTTTATTATTGGGATGTCTCTCAAATATTTTAATTTTGGTTGATTTTTTTGTTTAGTTGCCTCAACTAAAATAATGTAGCATTGCAAGGCCTCTTTTACATGGCAGAGTAGCTCTCTGGTTTTTATAGCTATTGGAAATTTGAACTTTATGTGGTAGGCCGAGATAACTATTCTAAAGTCATTCAGTGCAGGTCTCTTGATTATGACATTATTAGCAAAAGGTGCATTAACCACCAAACCATAAGGGTTCGTCTTATGGATGCTTCTCCAAATGAGGTAGACAGATTAATAGATACTTTAGGAATGATCTCAGAATCTCCAAACCTGACCAATAGGGTGCACTCCACTTCAAACTTAAGCTGTCCCTAATTTATCCTCTTCAGAGTTGATAAGAAAATTATATTAGCAAAACTATTGTTATCGAGTAGGATCTCTCTTATTTCAAAATTAGCAATTTCAATTGACATGATGAGGGGGCAATCTGATTTACTATTAGCTCCTTGGCGTGAGAGGTACGAGAGGTTAGAATCAGAAAAAAAGAAGTAGGCTTTGCACTAGTGGAAAGTAGAAAAATCATTTCAACTTGTGTATATTTAGTTGATTCCAATTATTGTTGGTTTTGCCTTTTTGCTGTTTTGGAATCTCTCTCTATTTGTCTCTTTGCAATGATAACAATTACACCTAAGAGGGGTGGATTTGGTCGTTGGCTTGTCTTTTCCCTTTATCATACTTTCTTGGACTGGCCAACCATTCTTTACAGATAGTTTGGCTGGTCTTATTTTCTTTCTACCTGAGTCTTTCATCATTGTAGTTTTTTTAGATGCCCCTATCGCATGAGTCATTCGATTTTATCTTGGAGGTTGAAACAGTCTTTCATATCATTCCCTTTTTACTTGTGGAAGTGATAGCACTCTTTAGACTTTCTCATAGCATTTGTCTCATTCAACGTACTAGGTTTCTTGAGGAAGTTATCACCCTAAATAGCAAACATGATCTTTTTCCTGGTAGTGTTTAGTGAGGTATAATTGTGAAATCTCTTGATGGGTGATCGATGGCCTTCTCTTTACTGTCTGTTATCTTTGTGTCATTTTTAAGGTTTCTATACTTCAGCCTATTCATATCCTCTTGGATCATATATCTCTTAGCGAGGTCAAGTAGCTTCTTCATCAATCGTGGTCTTTCTTTGACCTAAGCATTGGCACATTCCTTTTGTCTGAGACCAAGGAATAACATGCCATTCAAAAACTCAATTTTGGGATTGTCTATTTTTAACACTTTAGTGTTTAATTTGGAAAAGAAATTTTGAAAAGATTTTCCCTTGTTTTGTTTCACTATATGCAGATAAGTGTGGGGGAGTTTTACTTTTCTTCTCCTAGCAAATTCATGGAGAAACTTGTCGCAAAGTTGATCATAGGAGAAAATGGATGCTAGTTGTAGCTTGACAAATCAATCAAGTATTACGACCTGAAGTGTGGTGACCAACATCTTGGTATGAACATGCTCATTGTGCTGATGAAGCTGAATCATATGCTAGAAGTGGAGTAAGTGCTCATTCGAGTTGGTTGAACTATTATATCTGGGTAAACTAGTTGGAATCTTCACATTGATGGCTATGCATTTGTTGATTATCTCTTGAATGAATGGTGACTCCTACTTGTGGCAAAGCTAGGGCATGTTGTTGTGCTAGGGATTTTTTTTAGTGTTTTGCCTTGAAATCTCCTAAGGTGCCTATTTAATTATTGGATTTAGTGTGATACCTCTTCCCATTCTTTCGGATCTATCTGTGACAAGTTTTTATGTAGGTAAGGTCTTTATTGCTCAACCTTATTGCGCTGCTAGGCTCAAATTGATGAAGCAAGATGTTCCACAAAGTCAACTACTTCTTTCTGAGGATGTAGGTAGTCTTATCCCACGAGAATTAACTTAGGCTATTATCATGTCTTTTAGGTAAACAATGTGTCTCATACTTTACCCTATTATCTCTCTGTAGTCTTCCGTCATGATGAGAGGGATAGGGGGTGGCACTAGCAGCTGTCTAGATTGGTTATTGCGCTTTCTGCGAAGCTATTGATAATTGAGCTAAGAGTTGGGCTGATATCTACTTATTTATTATCTATATAAGCTACGGCATAGCAAGGTTTACTACTTGCTTAGGATGGGAGCTGGGTTAAGCCACATCTTGGTCTTGCTGTAAATGAAAGAGATGAGTCGAGGACCTTCAAGATGAGTTGAGGACGGTCAATCTCTTCTTTATTTGAAATAGCTCACCTTGTATTTACCATTTGCTTATGTTATGAACTCTAGCTTTCCATAGACGGTGCCAAATGATGATGTAAGGAATAAAGAATGAAAGAATTGAGCTCTGGCCTACTATAATTGATCAAAAAATACGTTGGAGATGAGTATTATGATAGGGGTAGGTCGAGTCTTGCAATCAATCAACACACATCAAGTTAGCCAAAGATGCCCTCGGTTAAGGTGCTTCGATGTTCAAGTCAGTGTAATTGACCATTTAGAGTGGCAGAGTGAGGGACAAAGTTATAGTGAACATATTTCATGAAACAGCTGCAATAGAGCATTTATAGTCTCTTAAGAGAGGTTCAAATGTCTATGGTGCTCTTATCTTTGTTTGTAGATCTTTATATCTTTCATTACCTGAAACCTTTCTCCAAGTGGTGCGTCCCTTTCCTTTTGAGATATGGAGGAGATCTCTACATTTAACGCAGTGGCATGCTGGTGGTATGGTAGGGATTTGTCTCTTAAATATAGCGGTATGTAGCCTATCAGCATGTTTAATGCGGCAAAGTGGTGGTTGAGTTGCATTAATACAATAGTGATTGTTGGCGGGGAAACACTTCTTGTTTCTTTAATCGACCTATTTTGGTTGAGATGATGGACCTTTTAGGGCCTAGAGGCCTCTCTAACTAAGGGCCTATCGACCATACTCTTTCAACCATACTTTAGTTGACTAAAAAGATGTTGATAGCTTAGACTAGCTAATCAATCCAATGCATTCTTGGGCTTGGTCATTACTATGGGGTCTATTAGGCTCGATTCACTATCCCATATCACCTACATTACCATTAACACAAGTGAAATCAATATAACATTGGCATGATAAAGTTAGGTTGTGGGGATGCTAATTAATTAATTTAAAATTCATTATTATCAATCAATTGATTGAAATTAATTAAAATCAATTAAAAATAAATTCACATAAAATAACTATTCCCTTGTGTCAACAAAGTATAACACTGAACAATTCTTTTCGATAGGATGATATTTTTTCTCCATTTTAGTCAAATGCTAGCTCAAATAATATACAACCCTTTCATGACCTTTGTTGCTATCTTGGTCAAGGAATGCCCATTAGTGTCTTGTTCACCCAAAACATATAATTTGAGTGGCTCTATCTTTCAAGGTGGCATCATGACTAAAGGACTAGTCAAAATCATCTTTATTTTCTCAAAAGCTTAGTTGTGTTCCTTATGCCAAATGAATTAGTTCTTCTTCTTTATCATATGCAATTGGGAGAAGATCTTTCTCCTTTCTCCTAAGTTTGATATGAGTCTTCAAAGAAAGTTCACTTTTCCTAATAGTTGTTGGAATTCATTGTTAGAGCTTGATGGTTTAGCAACCTTATAGCTTTGGTCTTTTTTTTGTCTGCTTGTATGCCTATTTCATGAATTGAAATTCAAGAAAAATGGGCAATGGCAATTGCAAATGCACATATTAAGAGATTGAGCTTAAGTTGATGCTTTCTCATCCTCTCAAAAACCTTCATTAGGTTTTATAGGTGTCCAGTATAACTTTTAGATCTTATCACTAAGTCATTAATATATATTCTTATTAACTCCTCGATAGTCATAAAGCGTACAATTCATAACCCATTGGTAGGTTGCTCTAGTATTTTCCAAACTAAATAGCATAACCTTCTATTGGAAGGTACCAATACCCTTGAGCATTAAAATGCTAGTTTAAGCATATTGTCTTTAGCTACATAGAAAAAATTGGTGGTAACCTACATTGTCATTGACACAAGGGAAATCAATATTCCATGGGCATCATAAAATTATATTTGGGGGATGTTAGCTGATTAAATTAATTGATTAATTTAAAATTCATTGTTCATCAATCAATTGATTAAAATTAATTAAAATCAATTATAAATAAGTTCACATAAAATAACTATTGCCTTGTGTTTTAACTCCATACAAGCAAAGTTTAACGTTGAATAAAGCTTTTCAATAGGATGATATTTTTTCTCCCAGTTCAAATAATATTCAACCTTTTCATGACCTTGGTTGCTATCTTGGTTGAGGAATGCCCAATAGTTCCTTGTTAAGCTAAAACATATAATTCGATCGGCTGCTTCTTTCGAGGTGGCATCATGACCAAGGGACTAGTTAGAATCATCTTTATTTTCCTAGAAGCTTAGTTATGTTCCTCATGCCAAATAAATTAGTTCTTCTTCTTTAGCATATGCAATTGAGAGAAGATCTTTCTCCTTCCACCTAAATTTGATATGAGTCTTCAAAGAAAGTTCACTTTTCTCAATAGTTGTTGCAATTCATTGCTAGAGTTTGACGATTTGGAAGCCTTATAGCTTTAGCCTTCTTTCTGTCTACCTGTATGCCTTTTTCATGAGTTGAAATTCTAGAAAAATAGGCTATGGTGATTGCAAATGCACATTTTAAGAGATTGAGTTGGAGTTAATGCTTTCTCATCCTCTCAAAAATCTTCATTAGGTTTTATAGGTGTTCACGATAACTTTTGGATCTTATCACTAAGTTATTATTATACATTGTGATTAAGTCCAAGATATGATTCATGACCCATTGGTAGGTTGCTTTAGTATTTTTCAAACCTAATAGCACAATATTCTCTTGGAAGGTACCAATACCCCTAAGTATTGAAGTGCTAGTTTAGGCACGTTGTCTTCATCTACAAAAAATTGGTTGTAACCATGCATTGTCGTTGACACAAGTGAAATCGATCCCTTATTGGCATGATACAATCATCTTTCGGATGCTAATTGATTAATTTAAAATTCATTATTTATCAATCAATCGATTAAAATAATTAAAACCAATTAAAAATAAATTCACATAAAATAACTATTGTCCTATATTGTCAATTTGAAAATAAATTTTCCAATCAATTGTTAGGAGATTGATGATATAAAATAATAACACCCTAAAAGTGAAAGGTAAAAAATAAATAAAAAGATCTAATTAAATGAATAACTAAATAAAGGACTAGAGAGTTTAGCAAATTAAACCCAACAAGAGGAGTGCCTAAACTCGAGTGGATTGAAGCCCACAAATTAACTTAAATAATATAAAAGCCAACTTCCAAAGCAAATAAGGCATTTGATCATTCATAAAAGATTCTCAAACTCTGGCTCTACACAAGCATGTTTCAAGAGTAAAATTTCATTTTACTTGGTTGAATTTCAGAAAGGACTCTGATTCCATTTCTATGCAACATCAAGAAACATGAATTTAAAATAATAAATTAAGAAATATATACCTTGTGGTGACAATAAAATTTCTCAATAATATCAACTACTAATATAATTATAAATATTATAGAAACCTTTGACTTGAGGCTTGTTGTTCTAACAATGTTTTTAAGGTTTTATTGTACGGCGCTCGAAGGTCTCCGACAAACAGTTTCTCGGGATACAACTCTCCTTGATTGAAGACAACATTTTTAGTTGACCAGAATAATCAACTAAATTAACTCAAACTCTTTTATGAAGTGAAAAGTGAATCGTGAAAAGTGAACAGTATAGTGTTCAAACAAATATTGATATGCTTCTTTTTCTGGTTTTTTTTTTGGCCAATTGTCTAATTGGGCTTTCAGCACTCCTATTTATAGTTATGCAATGAAATCTTATTAATAAAGTATGACAGTTATGCAATGAAATCTTATTAATAAAGTATGACTCTTTATGAAGGATTATGATATTCATTATGATACTCATTATGATATTCTTATTTATTTCTTACTTTTAGCTCAATTTCTTATTTAATATTATTCAATTTTGGGCACATTGGATTCTATGAGCATCTTCTCGACGAGATGAATTCCTTAGCAGAAGTTTCATTATATTTTTATGTATGAAAGGCCATTTAGTTTTATACCAAAGTAGTTGACGAAATATATCAAAATCTCACAAAGACTACACATTGGCTACCATAGTCTCCACACAATCACAGACAAACCGAAAAGTAATTGTGCTGCCAGTTGAATTGCGTGCACCTCAATATAGTGCAACGGATTCATATTCTCCTTATTCAAATTGAGAGTCCAAGAGCAATACAACCAAGCATGTGCGAGCATGAAATGCACAAGCCTACGAGCGATAAATGAGGATGACACCAAATTATCCCACTATATTAATTAACACATATGAAGTCCCTCCTAAGAAGCGCCAGAAAGGTCTGCCATATTGCAAATCTTCAGAAATCCTCAGCAACATGCAAATTAAATCATCAAACCCAGCTGTAGATATATGCATTGGGTAGCATCCGTCATCCACAAACAATGATTGTCAAAATCAAACCGATGTTACGAAAGCATTAACAAAAAAATGACCCTGGTATCCACACAAAAATCAAAGATTCTTCTCCAATAACGTCACCTAATCCATCAAAATCACCGATTAATAGGAACCCTGCGATATTTTAAAAGCATTTAAAATATGTTTTTGTTTTTATTTTCTATTTTCATGATTTTTATACTTAAATACACTTTTTTTTTCAATATATATTAAATATTTTTTAAAATTAACTAGTTTAATTTAAATTTGATTGATATTATAATAAAATGATAAAATAAATTTATGAAAAATTAAAAATAAAAATAAATGACATTTTCGATTGAAATGGGGCGATTTTGATTTTGAAATAGTGAAAAAATGGAAGATGGGCCATGGAAGCGAATTCTTATGAGACTTATAAATTAATTAGAATCTATTAAAATTTTTGAGGTGATTATTAGAAATCTAAAATGTGCAACCATTAAACACACACACATTATTGAAGAAAAAAAAGGGAAGAAGCGCCATAGAGAATCACTAAAATCCTTTAAGCAAGTAGCAATTATCCGTCTCATACATTCGACAAACGATCACTATAAATTTTGCAGTAAAATTAACCCAAAACCTAATAATCACCAAAGCAAAGCACAAACCTTGCCTTCCGGTCCACAAATGATCAAAAAACATTATGTAGTAGCAATCACAACTATCAAGTACCAACAAGGAAAGGTTGAGGGTTGTCTCATTCCGAAAATGGGCGTATCTGAGACCCGAAAACTCGAATACTAGAAAACCTGGTCAAAATCAATCCTCGGCCTTCAGCTTTCCGATCCGCTTATTCAACTGGTCGATCTTGACAACGAGGCCGGTGATAGAGTACAGAAGCCAGTAAAAAATGAGTGCCGCGGCGATCAAAAGGGCGTTGCGCTGCGACTTCATCATGGACTTCTGGTGGCGGAGATGATCGGATGGAGAGCAGGATTCGGACTCGCAACTAGGTTGGGTCTCGTACTTCCAGTAAATATCCATTAACAGGAGGAGGCAGAAAGGAACCACGGACAGGAACGGCTTTAGAAGGCCGCGAGCCACGCTGATTAGGCCCTTCCGTAGCGCGTCAAGACCCGGAACGGTCAGGAGGAGAAGCATGAGGGCCTCTGCGCCCGCGGCGTAGCCTAGAACCACCCACTCCAACGCCATGGATGATGATATCGGTACAAGAGGAGAGGAATCTTTGAGAAACGTAGAGATTTTCAGGGGGGAAAGGGGCAGGCGAGAATGAACGTGTTCACTGAGGTTTGATGGTGCTAGACTGTTAATAAAAGTATGTTTGACGGGCCAGTTGGGTATCTTCTGAGCCCCAACCCCAATTCGGATGGGCCTATTGGGTCTCCTTGTGGTTTCTTGAAATAAATTTGGCAAAATTAACCACTAGGAACATTTTAAGTTTTAACTTGAAAGACAAATAATTTATTGTTTCGAAAGAAAATGGATTACTTAACTTTATAATTCCTTAATAGAAATTATTGCTCAATGATGGAATATTTTCTTTATAATAGAAATTATTGCTCAATGATGGAATATTTTCGTTATTTATTTATACTCATTTATTGGGTTCAAACCCTAACTTCATACTTTTATTTTAATAATGTGATAATTTTTTGTTGGATTAGATATAGTACAGTCAATCTAGCAACAATTGTTGAATTGCAACGATGTGAGTGTCCAACAATCCAATGATCGTGAATGGAT
>JACGDI010005764.1:316722-350755 GCA_014898725.1 Jacaranda copaia
AAATATCATAACTAATATCAAAACAATTTTTTTGCGTTAACTTTGGTTGTTAGGTAAGCTAAGTTAGCCTTCTATACAATTAATGGACGAGAAGGAACAAAACTGTTGATGTGCAAAACAAATAAGATAAATAATTATGCAAATGCATGTGTCGCAACAAGTAATAAAGCGATGAAACGACCGTCGATCTCACAAGAAACTAAATTATTCATTGCTAATTACTAATTTATCACACATTTATTTTATTCAAACAAAAATCAATTATGTAGGAATTAAAACTAAACTAGTAAAAATAAGAAAAAGTGTACTTATTAAGATTTCTACCAAGATATAGAGGCCTAGAATTATGATTTCATCAATCAAATGAGTTGGTTACATGATTTTCTCCCTATGAAATTAATAACAGGTTATTTGTTTTAAGTTTTATGTAATTATCGGGTTCTTCCAAATTATCCGCATTCAAATCCTTAATTTATTCAATTCACTATATTCCAATGTGAATTAGCTAAATTATGGATAAGGTTGCACCATTCAACTTATACTCCTCAAGGCAAGCACGTATATTCCTATCCCACTCATAAATTAATTAATTTATCAATTTAAACAATTAATCATAAGGTCTTCTACTATCAATCAATTCCTAGAATTTCTTTTCCAAGACTTCTTTAAGGTCTAAAAATACACTTGACTGTTGATAAGATAATCATATAGAAAAGCATACAATAGAAGAAATAACCGTTAATGCTACTAATTTCATAGAAGAAAATCATGCGTTAATTTATTCAAAAAAATCTATCATAATCCTAAAATAACAAATTAGTTATGATTGAATAGTCAAACAAAATATGCACAAAACGAAACATTGTCTTAAATCTAGAGTTAAAAAAAAAAATCAAAAGGACAAGAAGAAACTTTATTCATAAACGAATCTGATCTTCACTTTGTCCTCTTTCGAATGTCAAATTCTCGTAAAACTTCTAGTCTCCAAAATAGAAAATTCAAATCTTCTCTTTAACTAAGTGTTTGAAAGGCCTATTTATAATTGATTAAAAGAGTCTTCTAATTAGAATATGACACGAATAAATAAAATTTTTTTTCTATTCATCCTTGATTAGATCATAAGGTGTTATTCTGTCATCATTCCCACTAACTTGTGTCAATTTGTCCTTTTTTTTGTAAATTCTCCACTTGTGTTCCTTCAATTCCAAAGGAAATTATAATTTTTAAACGAGAAAATTATTTGTTAAATTCTAAATATGATATCAAAATTAATATTGATGGGGACTTAACAAACACCCACAAACTTAATACGTTGTGTGCCCTTGAGCAATACAAAAAGACTCAAAGATATTCTAAGAAGAACAAATCAATCCAAAAATATATGTACAAAAATGTCACTTTTTTGTGTTACTCTTAGAACTACTTTAAAATTATGCTTGAAGTCAACCACAATAGTGATCTAATTTCATTATGCACAAATTAATAGACACAATGTTTAAATGAACCCCTTGTGTATGTGTGTGACTTCTCTACAAGTAGTTACTGACAATTTGGATTAATTTATGTATGAGTAAAAAACTCTACTCTAATACTCCATTTGTTTGCTTTTCATCTCTATCACCACCAATTTAAAATAAACTTAATAAAGGAATGTTTACAACTTTCGTAGCATGTAATGTAAGCTTGGGTAAAGATAGGAGAGATATGAATAATAGAAATTCAATACCCACAGCACTAGTTCATTTTCACCTTTTAATACTCCCCCGAACTTTTTGAATAGTACTTCTCAGTTTCTTTTCTTCTCTCCTCTTTTTTTTAGATTTTTTTTGGTGCTCATATATATTTGCTTTATTTTTTGTTTTTGTGTGCATAAAACCTTATTTGCACCAATTTTTTTTGGGAAAGAAACTTAAACTCATGGGCACTATACTATTTGTTCCCATTTTCATAAGGGTTTCAAATAAATCTAACAAGTAATTGTGGGATTTTACTTGGTGGGATTATGTGTTTAGGCTGGCTATTAAGTTAATTGCCAAATAAAAAGGATATTAAAAATAGGCTCAATAGAGGATCCTATGGAAAAAATATCATTTGGTAGGTTTGAAAGGCTCGAATAGGTCAAAAGTGGCTTAAGTCATTTCCTTTACTTGAGTAATTTCTAGGATTTCTCCTCAATAGAAAATCAAACAAACTAAATAGTTGAAAGTATTACCTATGTTAGTCATATATGAATGTCCTCTAAATCAAACCAACAACTAAAAGTGAGAAAATGAGCGTTCCAAAATTGGAGATGTCATCCTAGCTTTGCTTATACTCAAAGTACACAATTTCATCGTCGAACAATTATAATTTTCCATGAAACATAGAATTAAAGAAGTAAAATCTTCATTGATCAAGAAGATTAATTTTTGTACATACAGAACATCGACTCAATTACTAAACCTTATGTAGCACCCCACCTTGGGACATCACCTAAGGTAAGGTACCACTCTAATTTAGACTTAATTCTCAGAGTTATAATTCAATAGTAAGCCTATAAATTCAAACATCTCAAAATTAACACTAATTCAACTCCAACAATACTAAATAAACCACAAAACGGATATATCAAAAGAGTTCAGGAAACTAAGTTATATTATAGTTTATGACAAATCAAGCCATCATTTTCATCTTACACTACAATTATTCAAATAAAATATATACATCACAAGGCCGCTAAGGTCAACCAAAAAGTTACAAGTTCCATAATTAATTTTGGCTCCACTTCTATTACAAAAACAACCATATACTTCATTCCAAGCCTAGCATCCATCAGAGCCCGCCCATCCATGTCTGAAAGATAATGAAATACAAGGGGGTAAGTCCAATGACTTAGTGAGGGATATGTACAAGTAACAATAGTGTTTACCAAGAAGAAACTCAACTCGATAAAATATAATCTTTATTAAATTAAATATAATAGAGCTCGAAAAAATAGACAGATAGTACAGAAAAGCAAATAGGAAACTCTCCTGCCTTATTGCTCCAAGAACAGATTACAGACAGACAGAAATTATTTAGGCAAATCAAACCCAAAACATATGTATTCTAAGAAAAAGCTATAAGACATGCATTGTAGATTCACCTTATGCCAGACAAAGAGATAATTTACCTAAGTATAATAGCTTAGTATATGGCAGATGCCTATATGGACTGTATAGCACACTGCTGATACCTAAGGAAAAATCTCTAGTATATCGCTCGTACCCAAGGGAAAATTCCTAGTGTACGGTTGGCACCCAGGGAAAAATCCCTAGCATACCCTTACATAACCAAATAGATCGCCAAGTATGGCCCTTGGCCCACATAATCACCGAACAGATAACAGAGTAACCACTCATACAGATGCCTAGGGGGAAATTCCTAGCGCACTGTTGGTTTCAGATTAATAGATCAAAATAAAATAATATGCCACCAAGGCAACAGAAAACAGTAAATAGAAAATAGATAAGCCAATATGACCAATAAACACAAAGCTGATAACAGATATGCTAACAAAGTAATAGATATGGTACAGATAGTACAGATATAAAACTAATAGATATTAGAATAACATATAACAGACAAAAGTTTTGGGTGCCAGAATAGACAGAAAATAGAATCGACATAAAAAATAACCTTGAGAGGGGTAATCAAGTCAGATAACAGATAAAAGATAGATCTCAAACATAGATCAAAATACAGTTTAGAAATAGTAAAACCCATATAGTGGCTTGTTACAACCACAAATAAGAAATGTAACGTCAGATCGGTAGACCTTCACATGGGTTACCAACAATTAAGAGTAGCTTAACAAAGTAACAACTCAGAGTGGGAGACCCTCACCTCTAGCAGTCCCAAACAACAATAGTCAAAAATTAATCTACTACTCGTCGGTGCCCAGCTCATCATCACTTACTCAGAAAAATATTTCATGAGGCAAAATTCTCTAGAATCAATATTTACACTTAAATCCCTAGTCAAATTTCCATTCCAACACTAATTAACTTATAATGGTTCCCGATATCAAAATTTATATTCAACTTATTATTAACCAACATACGAGTCCAAAATTATAGCTCCATTACCCTATTCCTCGCATAGAAAAAATAATCATCTGCATGCATGCATGTATGCACATATATATAACATGCAATTAATCAATAAAAATTCAATCTCAATAATGAGGGCTCAAAATCGCAAATCAAAAGCACTGAGATAATCATTATGTCGAGATGAGGAGACTGCCTCTCCACTGCCGCTAGATCGCCACCGCCAAAAAACTCAACTCTACTATAGAATTGTTTCTCTTATCACGAGGATTCCAATGCTACCTTTCATTTTCAATTTCGAGCAGCGTAGACACTTGAGCGGGCCAAAAATTGCCAACTCTCTCATTCTTCTGCCATGCTCCAATCATTGCCCTATTATTGTCAGAGTCACCATGCAAGGGTACTGTTGAGCTCCTCACGTCAAGTGCTTCCCAACCCAACCCTCAAAATCACGAATGGTCATTGAAAACCATGAAACCCAGCTAGCACCGTAGGTTGGTCTCTTGCTGCCACTGCTCTGCCGCTTGGGTGGTGGGTTTGGGTAGTTGAGGGTGTAGGTGGTGGAGAGGGAAAGAGATTAGTGGGTTTGGAGGGGTGTAAAGTCGCTGGAGAGATTGTTGGAGGATGGTGGTGATGGTTTGGTGAAGAAGAAAAAAGGAAAGGAAAAATGGAGAAAGAAAGGAAGAAGGAAAAAGGAAGGGAAAATGAGAAGGAAAAGGGTCTTGCCCAATCTAAAATCTGATTTTTTTGATTTTTCATTTTTTTAATAAAATTTTAAATTATGAAATTTTACCCCAAATTTTTAGAAAATTGTGGTTAGCCCCAAATTGTTCAAAAGTCAACATAATTAAGTCTATGAAAATTATAATTTAGCCCACAAAATTTTAAAAATAATTAATAATGTGAAATTCATAAAATTTTCAAATAATGATAAAATCATATATTATAAATAAAAATAAATAAAATTTTAGGGGTGTTACAGACCTCCCCTCTAAAGGAATTAGGTTGCAGATTCTCAACTGAATATTGAAATAGCTTGAGATATTGTTGGCGTATGAGATTCTTTTGCTCCCAAGCTACTTTCTCTATAATATGATTGCGGCATAGCACCTTAGTCTGAGGAATCTTTCGATTCCTAAGCTCTCAAAACTTTTTATCTATGATACAAATTGGTTGCTCCTCATATGTTAGGTTGCCTTCTAGTTCCATGTGTTCATGAGATATGATATGAGATGGATTTGGGTAATACTTCTATAGCTGCAATACATGAAAGACGTCATGTATTCTAACTAAACTTTGGGGTAACACTAGATGATAAGCCGCTAGTCCAATTCTTTCACATATCTCATATGGCCCCATGTATCTTGGACTTAGTTTTCCACCTTTACCTATTTTTCTAATCCTTTTCTGCGGCAATACCTTGAGAAACACTCGGTCGCCAACTTCAAATTCTAGGTCTTTTCTCTATCTATCAGCAGAACTCTTCTATCAATCCTAAACAGCTTTTATCCACTGTTTTATAATATACACCTTTTCTATAGTCTCTTAGATTAGTTTAGGCCTTATAATCCATAGAGACTCTTTAATGGTACCTCTATATTCTGATAAATCCTAATATAGTGGGAACTGACACTTTTAACTATATAATACTTCATATGGTGCTATTTGAATGATAGACTGATAGCTATTGTTATAGGCAAATTCAATTAGATGCAGATGTTGAGTCCAACTTCCACCAAATTCCAAAACACATGCCCTCAATATATCTTCCAAAATTTGAATGACTCTTTTTAATTGTCCATCTATCTAAGGATGAGTTGTTGAACTAAATTACAATCTTGTTCCCAGATGTCTCTATAAACCTTTCTAAAGTCTTAATGTAAATTTAGGGTCTTTATCAGACACAATACTCACTGGAATTCTGTACAACTTGATAATTCCTTAATGTATAATTCTGCTAATTTCTTGACCTTATAATCAGTTTTGATTGGTAAAAAGTGTGAGGACTTTGTTAGTCGATTGACTACTACCCAAATACTGTCATAACCTCCTCTGGCCTTTTACAGACTAATCACAAAGTCCATAGTCACTTGTTCCCATTTCCAATCTGGGATGGAAAGTGGCTGCAACAAACCTAACGGTCGCTGGTGTTCCACCTTCATCAGCTGATAGGTTAAGCATTTCTGCCTAAAGTCCACTACATCTTTCTTCAAACCGTTCCACTAGAACTATTTCTTTAAGTCCTGGTGCATCTTTGTTCCTCCAGGATGCATAGTATATCTTGTTTGATGTGGCTCTTCCAATATCCTTTCTTTCATTTTTTCTAGTACGCAAATTATGTTTCTATAGAGTAAGATATCTTGGCTATCCAAGCTAAACTTAGACTCTATAGAGATTTTAACCATCTCTTTCTATTTTAACATCCAATTCTCTTTGGCTTAGCTTGCCAAATTTTTTCATATAATTCCAATTGTAATCTTACTCCCGCAATCCAAACTTGTTGTTTTAGTCTTATCATAGCACTTGATTTCAACTTTTTTGATGTCTTTGCACCTTGCAGATGAACCATTCCTACTTTTTGACTAAGAGAATCGACAACTACATTCAATTTTTAGGATGCTAATTAATAGAAAAGTCATAATCTTCTAAGAATTCCATTCATCTTTGTTGTCTCATGTTCAAATCTTTTTGCAAATGTAGATACTTGAGGCTTTTGTGATTTGTATGCACTTCAAATATAGCCCCATAAAGATAGTGCCTCCATTTCAATAGTGCAAAGATAACCGTTGCCAACTCCAAATCATGTGTGGGGTAGTTATCCTTATGAGGCTTTAACTTCCTCGATGCGTAAGCAATAACAAACCCTTTTTGCATCAAAACACATCCTAACCCCTCATATGAGGCATTTGTATATACCATAAAATCTTTCAACCTATTTGGAAGGGCTAATACTGGTACTGTAAGCAAACAATTCTTCAGTTCTTGAAAGCTCTTCTCACACTCTTCATTACAAACAAATAGCTCATGTTTTTGGGTTAACTTGGTTAGTGGGCTAGCTATCTTGGAGAACTCTTAAACAAATCTTCAGTAGTAATCGGCCAATCCCAGAAAACTTCAAATCTCTGTAACACTCTCAGGTCTTTTTCAATTAACAATCACCTCTATCTTGGAAAGCTCAACTTCTCTCCCATTTTTGGTGATTACATAACCCAGGAAGGCTACTTTCTCTATCCAGAACTCACACTTACTAAACTTAGCATACATCTAATGTTCTCTTAGAGTCTTTAGAACTATTTGTAAGTGCTTCCTATGCTCTTCTTTGGAATTAGAGAAAACAAAGATGTCGTCAATAAAGATGACCACAAATTAATCTAGTGCATCAAATTCATGAATGCTACCAAGGCATTGGTTAGGCCGAACGGCATCACCACAAATTTATAGTGGCCATATTGAGAATTGAAAGCTATCTTTGGAATATCCTCTTCTCTGATCTTCAGCTAATATTACCCTTGCCTCCAACTTCAAGAAGATTCTTGATCCTTGCAGGGGGTCAAATAACTCTTCCACGTGGGGTAATAGATACTTGTTTTTACTAGTAACCTTGTTCATTTCTCAATAATCAATGTGTATTCTTATACACCCATCTTTTTTCTTAAGAAATAACACTGGAGCTCCCTAAGGCGAAGTGCTAGGTCTGATAAACTTCTTCTCTAACAACTTCTATAGCTGACTCTTCAATTCCTTAAGTTCAGTAGGTGCTATTCAGTATAGAGTTTTGGAAAATGGCGCTGTCCCCAGGAGAGTACGAATAACAAACCTTATTTCCTTATCAGAGGGTAGCGAGTTTAACTCTTTAGGAAATATCTTAGGGTATTCCGCTACCACTTATACTTCTTCAATCCTGACTATGTCCTAAGGTTTGTTGATGAGGTATGCCAAAATCCTTGCCCACCGTCATTCAAAATTTACCTAGCTTCTATAGCTGATATGGTCGGTATCGGAGGGATTTGATCTATGAAAGGTTGTGAAGATATCAACGTCCCTCCTTCGAGTAATATGCACTTAGTGAAATAATTCACTTGTGCTTGGTGCTTGCACAGCCAATCTATTCCCAGAATTACATCATATCCTTGTATAGGAATCTGTATTAAATTAGTTGGATACACTTAGCCTTCAATCATAACTGGGCAATCCTGATACATGACATCAGTGACTAGTCCTATCCCTAAAAGTGTTCTCACTTCTACTTGATATGTCATAGTTTTAGGTTTCATATTTAGTTTTGTAGAGAATTCAACAAATATAAAAAAATGGAAAGAACTGAGATCATACAACATTTTACCAAGAGTTTTGGATATAGTAATCATACCTTTCACTACCTTGTTAGGGTTCGGTGAGTCTTTTTCAATGAGGGCAGAGGCACGAGCTTAGATTTTTTGCTTCTCTTTTCCTATTGGAATTGGGCCTTTTTTCCATGGGCAATCTTTCAGAAGATGTTGACTAATACCACACCATAGGCATTTACCCTACTTCCACCAACAGTTCGCTTCCTCATGCCCTGTTGACGTACAGAATCCACATAGTACTAGTATCTTTTCTTGAGCCCGATTCACCATCCTATCTATCTGAGTAGTCCTTTGAGTCGCATCCTTAGCTTCTAGCCTCTATAGTTTTTTGCTAGTGCAACTCGGTCCACCTGGAGATGGTCTTTCCTTTTTACCTTTTTCTTTGATTTTTTTGATTTCCTACAGCTCCGATTCCAATTGCAGTGCCTTACTAACCACTATATTGAAATTTGATAAATTGAAGTTAGCTAGACCCCATCTCAACTATGGCCATAATCCTTGAGTAAACCATTAAATTTGTCGACTTTCATCATTCTAAATATAGGGTGCATATTGGATGAGCTGGCTAAAGATTGCTTTATACTGACTAATAGTCTAATTTCCTTGGATCAAATTCATGAACTCATATTTCTTAGACTGCTTGACCACTAAAGGTATATATTTATCCATGAATTATTTAGTGAAATTATCCCGTGTCCATTGGGTTCCTGAGGATGCCCAACAACATCTATCATTTTCCACCAACTTCTAGCAGATCCTGCTAGGGAGAATATGGCGAATTGTACCTTTTATTCATTGGGTAGCGCAAAGTATCAAATATGAACTCAAGGTCTTCAACCTATTCTTTAGCCTTTCGGTCATTTGGTTCTCTATGGAACTTAGAGGGCTAAAAATGAAGGAATCTTTCTAGAGCTCGATCTTCAGCCACAGGTTGAGCTGGTGGCCTAACGTCTAGCACTCTCTAATATGTAGGTCTCATTGGCTGCCCAACTAAAGAAGTTTGTGATACCTCTTCTCTCTGCTTAGCTTGACAATAAGTCGAAACTCCATATTTCAGAGCACATGGTCTTGAAATTGCTATCTAAGAGGTCTTCCTCACTGACCAAATTAGGGTGGTGCAGGTTTAGGGATGCTGCCATAGGATGCCATTACAATCTCAAGATTTTAGGAATATCTCAATCTATAATTGAAAGTTGAAGTCAATATCCCAATTCTCAATATCCTTTCAATAATTTAGGTTTTAGTAAAGAAAATAATATAAGTTATGTAAACTTTCAAAAATTATAGTCGAAAAGAAAGGTTAAAAATAATTTTCCCCAAAAGTCATACATTATTATAATATAAGTTAGCAATAATAGATTATAAAAATGTATATACAAATCAAAGGTAGCAAAATTGGCTATGCTAATGGAATGCCTAGTTGAAGATAAAATGATAGGGCTTCAAAGAAAAAGGTGAAAAGATGTCAGTCATACTTATAAAGTTATCTACTACTATTATAAGGATTGATAATTAGAAGCCATCAAACACTATCTTGCCAACACACTAAAACACATAATGCCAAGGCTTACTCTAATCTTTCTTCTCATCAGTGATATAGATAGCTCGCTCGTCTTATCTCTCATCCACTGATCTTCTTCGTTATTTATCTCAAGTGGTGCCACAACTAGAGATTTTGCGTTGACATCTGCATTGGGGGCTTTTTTAAGTTCTTCTTTAGACTCCTCATCTGAATTCTCTTCTAGTTTTGCCTTAGGTTCTAATGCTTGCTCTTGCTGCTGTCGACCCTGTCCTTGATTAGGAGCGGGGATCTAGTGAATGCTTGATGGATCGATTTCTACATTTATCTTGGGACCAACTCCAATGGCCTAATCAATAGCTCTGCAATAGTAGTCCAATGTTCTACCCATCTCATCTATTACTGGGTGAGAAACCTATACCAATCTCCTATAATTAGATTGCAAGGCCTAAAATGTTGCCTCCATGTTAACCTACAAGGAGCAAAGCTCTTGGATTTATGCTTCAACAATATTAACTTAAAGATGCTCCCGTTTGAGGTCACCCATGACTCGATCATGTAGATAATCCTGAGCACCCAGCATTCTTTTCAAAGTACGCACCTCTTCTCAAACCTGATGGAGATGCTCATTTTGTCCATAACATTTCTAATCTAAAGTCCTGCAAATCTTTCTAAGATTCTTCCTTTCCTTTTTCAATTCCTTGATCTTGTCCTATAAGGTCTCATCATTATGGTCATTCACAGGTGCCTTCCCTTTGTCAGATTCACTTGCCATCCTGCAACAATTCAAGAATTCATCCCAATAAAATCAAGTAATATAATTTTAAATCTAAGCTTTAGGATCCTACTATACTCTATTTGTCCTACTATGACTTAACAATCCGATCAATACCTTAAGTGCACATTCAAAATAACCCAAATAAAGGTCACTGAGAGTTCTATCACACGTTCACACCTAGGTTGTCTAAACTTAGGCTATGATACCACTGTTGTAGCACCCTACCCTAGGACAGCACCTAAGTTGAGGCACTACTTTGATTTAGATTTAATTCTCAGAGTTATAATTCAATAGTAGGCCCATAAATTCAAACATCTCAAAATTAATACTGATTCAACTCCAACAATACAAAATAAACCACAAAATAGATATATCAAAAGAGTTCAGGAAACTAAGTTATATTACAATCTCTGACAAATCAAGCTATCATTTTCATCTTATACTACAATTTTCAAATAAAATATATACATCACAAGGTCTCTAAGGTCAACCAAACAGTTACAAGTTCTATACTTAATTTTGGCTCTAGTTCTATTAAAAAACAACCATATATTTCATTCCATGCTTGGCATCCACCAGAGCTCATCCCTATCTAAAAGATTATGAAATATAGGGGGTAAGTCTAATGACTTAGTGAGGGATATGTACAAGTAGCAATAGTGTTTACCTTGGAGAAACTCAACTCCATAAAATATAATCTTTATCAAACTGAATATAATAGAGTTTGGAAAAGCAAACAGATAGTATGGAAAAGCAAACAGAAAGCTCTCCTATCTTATTGCTCCAAGAACACATTACAGGTAGATAGAAATCATTTAGGCAAATCAAATCTAAAGTACATACATTCCAAGAAAAGGCTATAAGACATGCATTGTAGATTCACCTTATGCCAGACAAACAGATAATTTACCTAAGCATAACAGCTTGGTATATGGCATATGCTTATATGAACTGTACAGCACACTGCTGATACCTAGGGAGAAATCCCTAGTGTATCGCTCGTATCCAAGGAGGAATTCCTAGCATACGGTTGGCACCTAGAGAAAATTCCTAGCGTACTAGTGACATCTAGGGGGAAATCCCTATCATGCCCTTACATAACTAAACAAACCACCTAGTATGGACCTTGGCCTACATAATCACCTTACAAATAACAAAGTAACTACTCATATAGATGCCTAGGGAGAAATCCTTTGTGTACTGTTGGTTTTAGATCAATAGATCAAAACAGAACAGAATAGTATGCCACCAAGGCAATAGAAAATAGTAAATGGAAAATCGATAAGCCAACATGGCCAATAAACATAAAGCTAATAATAGATATGCCAACATGGCAATAGATATAGTATAGGTAGTACAGATACGAGACTGACAGATATCAGAATAATAGATGACAGATAGAAGTTTTGGGTGCCAGAACAAATAAAAAATAGAATCAACATCAGAAATAAGCTTGACAGGGGTAATCAAGTTAGATAACAGATAATAGATAGATCTCAAACACAAATTAGAATACAGTTCAGAAATAGTAAAACCCACATAGGGGTTTATTACAACCATATATAAGAAATGTAATGTCAGATTGGTAGACCCTCACAGGGGTTACCAACAATTAAGAATAGCTTAACAAAGCAACAACCCAGAGTGGAAAACCCTCACCTCTAGTAGTCCCAAACAATAATAGTGAAAAATTGATTCTACTGCTCATCGATGCCTAGCTCATCATCACCTAATTAGGAAAATATGCCACAAGTTAAAATTCTCCAAAATCAACATTCATGCATAAATCCTTAGTCAAATTTACATTCCAACACTAATTAACTTATAATGGTTCATGATATCAAATTTTATATTCAACTTATTATTAACCAATATACGAGTCCAAAATCATATCTCCCATCTCCCTATTCCTCACATAGGAAAAATAATCATCAAAATACATATATTGTCTCAAAGGCTTGACCTAGACAAAAACTAACAACTACATGCATGTATGCATGCATATATATAACATACAATTAATCAATTCAAATTTGATCTCACTAACGAGGGCTCAAAATCATAAATCGAAAGCACCAGTACGATCATTGCATCAAGACAAAGATATTGTATCTTTGCCGTTGTCGAAAAATTGAACTCCACCACAGAATTATTCTTAACATTGTGAGGATTCTAATGCTACCTTCTGTTTTCAATTTCGAGCAGCGTAGACACTGAAATGGGCCAAAAATCGTGAACTCTCTCCTTCCTCCATCGAGCTTCGATCACCACCCTGCCATTGTCGGAGTCTTCATGCAAAGGTACCGTTGAGCTCCTTACGTTAAGTGCTTCCCAACTCGACCCTCAAAATTGTGAATGGTCGCCAAAAACCATGAAACCTAGTTAGCACTGTGGGTTGCCCTCCTCGATAGCCTCCTACCACTGCTGCTCCACCGCTCGGGTGGTAGGTTTTGGTGGTTGAGGGTGTAGGTGGTGGTCAGGGAAAGAGATTGGTGGGTTTGGAGGGGTGTAAAGTCGGCGGAGAGATGGCCGGAGGATGGTGGTGATGGTTCGGAGAAGAAAAAAAAGGGAGAGAAAAAATGGAGAAAGAACACGAAGAAGAAAAAAGGAAGGGAAAAATGAGAAGGAAAAGGGCCTTGCCCGATCTAAAATCTAATTTTTTTTAATTTTTTATTTCTTTATAAAATTTTAAATTATAAAATTTTACCCCAAATTTTTAGAAAATTACGATTAGCCCAAAATTGTTCAAAAGTTAATGAAATAAGTTTATGAAAATTGTAATTTAGCCCACAAAACTTTTAAAATAGTTAATAATGTGAAATTCATAAAATTTCCAAATAATGATAAAATCATATATTATAAATAAAATAAATAAAATTTTAGGGGTGTTACACCTTAATCGTACCAAAATAAAAAAGAAAAAATAACAAAATTAAAGGACCGAAAGCTAATGCACATAGCCCCTCCACACCCTCATCCCCCCAAAAGAAATAAGCTTGAGGGGTACTTTGCCCTCAAAATACCAACACTATCATGACAAAGAGCATGGAAAATAAAAAGAAAATAAGAGATACCAATATGAATAATGATAAAAATAAAAAAATAATAGTAAAAAAAAGAAAAAGAATGGGAAGAAATTATGCCATGATCAATCAGCGTTGCCATTATCCTCGTCAACTTTTGGGGCTAGAATTGCATAATAAGAGTAGAGATGCGGTGGTGGTGAGAATTAACTGTACAAATAATACTCTCAATAATAACCAAAAGAAAATCAAGAATTTTCAACCAATAACTCAATATCCAAAAGAAAATTAATTTAATTAGCATCCAAATGTCCACCACTTCATTCCAACAATTAGTCAATTATTTATTAATAATTTGAAATAAACAACCAATCAATATGAATTATTCAATAAATAATCTAACTAATTCTAGTTTCTCAAATCAATAAAATAAGCCTTTATAAATAATAAATACCTAAAAATTTAAACCAATGTGAAATACTAATATATCTAAAATATGTTAAAGAAGGAGTGATGGGGATGGTGGGGTAGGTGGGTTTATTTGATAAAAATAAAGTGAATGAGATGAGTAGAGAAAAAGGAAAATAGAGAAAGAGAAAAGAGAAAAAGAGTTAAAAGGAAAAGAAAAAAGAAAAAGGAAAAGGAAAGAAAAGATAGGTTTTTCTTTTTTGTTGGAGAGGGGGGTGGGGAGATTGGTTGGGTTTGGTCGGTTGGGGGTGACATGGTAGATAGCCTTTCTTTTGTGTGTTTTTAATTTTTTTTATATATAAATAATAAATGGGTTTCTTCTTGGTTGGGGCACAAATTACTTGCACTGCAATATAAGAGGAATTGGACACCCAAATTTTTGGGCGTCTAAGTTAGCGCCCCATGCAAGGGCATACCTTACTTGCCCTTTAGTGGAGGGCACTGGCCCAATAATTATTTTTTTTAATATTCCTGCACTGGGGTGTAGATTGCATGCCCCAATGCACACACCAATGTACCTAGGCATGAATTTTTCATGCCTTGCGTTGGGGCTTGAGTTTTCTGCACTTCGGTGCAACAAGCATGATTCCTACACATTTTTTTAAACATCCAAAAATACCAAATAAATTTATAAAAAATACCCAAAAAATACTAAAAAGAATGAAAAAATATAATTAAAAATCTGGGTTGCCTCCTAATGAGTGCTTGATTTATAGTCTTTGGCCTGACTTTCAAGCTTCACTTGATGTTGGTTAAGATGGTTGTGAATTGATGATAATCATATCACTTTCTTAGTAGTATTTGATTCTTTTCCTATTTGCCTTAAATCGCCTTCTTAAACCAATTTCTTCCAATTCCATCATTCTATGTGGAAGGATTTCAATAATGCAAAATGGCCCCAACCATGATTTTAGCTTTTTTGATAACCACTTAAATCAAGAATTGTAGAATAGCACATGTTGACTAGCTCAATTGATCTTTCAAAATTTTTCAATCACTTATATTTAGCTTGTCCTTTATACGCCTTAGTTTTTTTTATTTGCCATATTAACTGCAAAACACTTGTTAATGTCCTTAGAAAAATTAAATGCTTTAAACATATTGAAATTTTACCATTTCATCTTAGACCTTAATGGTTAATTTACCTTTTTACACATCTATGATAGTCTTACTTGTTGCCAAGAATGGTCTCCCAAGAATGATTGGCACTTCAATATCCTCCTTCATGTCCCACACAATAAAATCTATAGGAAAAATAAATTTATTAACTTCTACTAATATATCTTCAATTATTCCCTTAGGATATGTGAAAGTTCTGTCCACAAGTTGCAAGGTTACACTAGGTGGCTTGATCTCTCCCAATCTAAGTCGTTGGTAGATGGAATGTGGCAATAAATCTATACTTGCCCCCAAATTACATAGTGCCTTTCCAAAAAATTTAGAACCAATTTTGCATGGTATGGTGAAACCCCTAGGATCCTTAAGCTTTGAGGGTAACTTCCTTTGTATGATTGTACTGCATTCCTCTATGAGATCTACTGTTTGAAATTCACTTAAATGCCTTTTCTTAGATAAAATAGCTTTCATGAATTTCACATAATTTGGCATTTGTTCTAAGGCTTTAACAAATGGAATATTTATGTGGAGTGTCTTGGAAACCTCCAAAAAATGTTGAAATTGCTTGTCCAACTTTTACTTCTTAAGCATCTGAAGAAAGAGTGGAGGTGGTCTGATAATATTAACTTCAATTTTTTTACTTTTCATCATTTCCCTTCTCAACCAATGAATCTTCTTCCATTTCCTTTGAAGATAGAGGGACCTTCTAAAGTTCTTGCAACTCGTTACCATTCCTCAAAGAGACAGCATTGCAGTGTTCCTTTCCTTCTTAATTAGGATTTATCTTAGTATCACTTGGCAAAGTTTCTTACTGTCTCATACTTAATGTACTAGCTAGTTGGCCCATCTATGTTTCTAATATTTTGATTGAAGCTGATTGACTTTGAAGATTGCATTAGTTTTTGCCATATATTCATTATTCATTATTCTTTACCATAAATTGCATGAACATTTCCTCTAAAGATGGTTTCTTTTCTTGTTGCTGAAAGCTTAGTGGCAGAGGTTTAGGAGATAAAGTTTGCCCTTGGTTATTACTCCATGAAAAATTAGGTTGTCGTCTCTATCTAGGATTATAAGTATTTGAGTGGATTATTTTGATTCCTATTGAAGTTCGCAACAAACGACATTGATTTCAAAGTATGCTAGCACTAATCACTAGAATGCGTATCCCTGCTAATATGATAAGTAACAAATTGACTCTTTACTACTTGAACTTGCTGAACTGGCTGAGTTATAATACTTGCAAGTATGTCCTCCTTTTTTGTTAAAGCTTCTAGCTGTGCAATCAAAGTGTAGTAGCATGTAACTCATAAATTCCTGCAATTTTCTTTGGTTGAGTTAATCTCTCAGTCAGCTACTAATAACTATTTGCTGCCATCTGTTCAAGTAACTCAAATATATCCCTTATCTTCTTCCATATAAGTGTACCTCTTACAGTAGCATTAACTACTCCTTTGGTTTGTGCGGATAGTCCATTATAGAACGTTAGCACTTAAGCCACTTTCTTAATCCATGATGAGGGCATTTTGTGAGCATCTCTTTATATATTTCCCATGCCTCATAAAACTTTTCCTAATCAAACAAAGGAAGTAATCTCATTCCTTAACTTGACTATTCATGATGGTGGGAAAAACTTGGCCAACAATCTTTGTGCTTAATCTTCCCAACCCGAAGGTAAGGTTGGCAACTAATTCTTTGCTTTGTCCTTCAATGAAATGGGAATAACCTCAATTGGATTGCATAATCAGAAACTCCATTATATTTATGTGTCATAAATCTCCAAAATGTCAGTTAAATGGGCATTTGGATCTTTTGTTGGAACCTCCCTAAACTGTACTGAACTCTATATCATCTGAATAATAACGGGCTTGATTTCAAAATTATTGGCCTGAACAGATGGTCTAGTGACTCCTGTCTAAAAGCCCTAAATTTGTGGGATAACTAATCCCATAAATATCCATATTCTTCTACCATTTCTGCATGATCCTCATTTGCTTGTTCATGTGCTTGTTGACATCTTCAAAAAGTTCTCTCAATTTCTGGATCAAATGACACTAATTATGGCTCCTGATTATCCTGTATATAATTGCAAAGATCTCTAGCAAAAAGATAATAGTAAACAAATAAAAAAATAAAACAAAATAAAATAAGAAAGAAAAAAGTTTGAATTAAAACTTGGTGCTTAAAACTAATATTAGTATAAACAAAATAAATTTAGTTCCTTGGCAACGACACCAAAAACTTGTTGATGTGCAAAAAGAGTAATGCAAACAACTACGCAAGTGCACATATTGCAACAAGTAATAAAATGATGAGAGGAGTGTTGATCCCACGAGGAGCTAAATTATTCACTACTAATTACAAATTTATCACACACTTGTTTTATTCAAACAAAAATCAATTATGTAAGAAACTAAACTAGTGAAAATAAGAAAACGTGTACTAATTGAGATTTCCACCAAGATGTAGAGGCCTCGTATTATGATTTCACCAATCGAATGAGTTGACATAATTTTTTCCCAATGAAATTAATAACTGGTTACTAGTCTTAAGTCTTATGCAATTACCGAGTTCTTCCAAATTACCCGCAATCAAATTCTTAATTTATTCAATTCACTATATTCCTATGTGAATTAACTAAATTATGTATAAGGTTGTACCACTCAACTAACTCCTTAGAGCAAGGAGGTATATTCCTATCCTACTCACAAATTAATTAATTCATCAATTTGAATAATTAGTCCTAAGGTCTACTACTATTAATCAATCCCTATATTTTCTTTTCCAAAACTCCTCTAGGGTTTAAAGATGCACTTGAATGTTGATTAGACAATCAAATAGAAAAATCATATAATAGAAGAAATAACCTTAAGCGCTACTAATTTCATGGAAGAAAATCATGCATTAATATATTCAAAAGAATCCATTATAATCCTAGAATAATGAATCAGTTCATGATTAAATTGTTAAACAAAACATGAACAAAAAGAAACATTGTCTAAAATACAAAATTAAAAAGAAAATCAAAGGGAGAAGAAAAATCTCTAATTGTAAACGAATTTGATATCCACTTTGTCTTCCTCGAAATCCCATATTCTCATGAAACGTCTAATCTCTAAAATAGAAAATTCGGATCTTCTCTTTAACTAAGTGTCTGAAAGGCTTATTTATTATTGATTAAATGAGTTTTCTAATTATATTACGACTCAAATAAATAAAAAGATGCTTATGCCCATCCTTAATTAGATCATAAGTTGTTATTCTATTAGCATTCCCACCAACTTGAGTCAATTTGTCCCATTTTTATAAATTCTCCACTTGTATTCCTATAATTCCAAATTTTCATCAATTAGCAGGGGAATTATAATTTTTGAACAAGAAAATTATTTGTTAAGTTCTAAATATGATATCAAAATTAATACTAATAGGGACTTAACAAAAGCATTTCTCAAATTCGTTCAATAGTACCAGAGCTACCATTCATCTCTTGCAAAATTGAGTGCTTGGGTTTGTTCAAAAAGTGACTTTATTTCATTATTAAAAAAACTTTTTTAGAAACTTTTGAAAGTATCAAAAAATTAGTTGTTTTTTATGTTTGTTTGTTGTATTCCATTTTCTAGGTACAACTATTTTTCTTCTTAGTCTTCCCATTTCTTGTTAAACATGCTATGCTCTCTTAAGTGGATCATCAATAACTTTATTTAAAAATTGATAATATATTTCATAGTTTATTTATCATATTGTATTTATCCTTCAATGTGGCATCAAATGTACTCATCGAATGTACTTCAACGGCTATGCCCTTCATCTTTCCTTGATGATTGAAGTCCTCTCTAGTTTCCTTCTTCTTTATTTTTTTCCCTAGTTCCTTTGCTATGGAGTTTTCCAACAATACATTTTTGTCTTTCCATAGCATATCCATCATCAATGATTCTTCTAGCCCCCATTTTTGCAATCATTTCAATGGCCTTAGCCTCATGTTAGTCTCTCAACCATTAATGGTGGATGATTATTCCTTTTAAAGTTGTGCAGTGATGATTATGCTATCTATTAAGAATAGGACTAGTTCCTAAATGGTTTGTTGCCTCAACTAGATGATTCTAGTAGCAATGTTCTTCAAGCTTGGATTAGAAATAACATTATCATCATCTCCCGGATCCTAAATTCAATGTCCAAAGATATTTCAGTGAGTGTTATATTTTCTAATTTTGTTGCATACATATTGATGTATCTTCTGATTACTTTCATTAGAGTTATTGTCCATAGATACTTCAATTAGGTCAATAATAAATAACTACAACTTAGAACAATCAGCAGTAGGCATCTACATGACTAAATTGATATAAGTTGAGAAAAGTTAAGTTATTTTCAATTATGTTGAACTTGCAAAAAGTGTAGTTGTGAAGGTGTTAAGGCTTTTACTTCTTAGTTGCAGAGTATATATATTTTATCAGTTCAAAAGGGGTTAAATGAGTTATTTAAATGTGTTCATGGTCAAGTAGTTCTTATAGATCCTTTTTCTCAATAATTGAGGCATTTTCACTCATTTCTTATAAGAGAAACAAAAACGTGTTAGTTTAAGTCCTTATTCACTAGCTGAATTTGGTAATAATGTAGAATTTATTATTTGAAATGGTGGAGCTAGAGTTTTTTCTACCTTGGTTGGACTTTCCACTTATCTTTGCAACTCATTTAGAGGACAATCTCATGGATCCCGTGGTCAATCTAGTGTTATGCTGACGAAAGATAGGCCATTTTGCACTCAGTACAGCTTCTAAGGTCACACTGGTGATACTTGTTACAAAATCATGGTTATCCATTGGGCTATAATTTTGAATACAAACCTCATCATGTTGCTTCCTTATATCTTTGGCTAAACAAAGTCTTTGACCTATTGCATTCTAAACTAGTCCACTAATGCCAACACTAGATCTTTCTCAAATTTTCTCCACACTCTTTGTCCATATCAATGCCAACAACTTATGTAAGTTCTTTCACCACATATAACTTCACCTCTCCGCCCATTCTAACTACTCATTCCACATGTATCTATTTTCTTTCCCTTTCAACTTTCTAATCTCATTCCTCAAATTTATGGATCATTTATTCAGGGCTTCCAAACATATATTCTATCTAAATATCTCATTTTCTCTATGGCAACTTTTCATGATTTCGATGCTTTACTACTTAACAATACTAGTTTATCTCTAAACTTCATAGACACAATTGTTTTAGCTCGCAATCTAGTCCTTTTTAATGTTTTACATGTACTTTAGTTTCACTTAGATGTTATCTCCCTGAGTGTTCTCGCCAATACCTCTTTCATTTCTTTACTTTCTATTCACATTCTTGTGCTCTCTTGGACTTTCGATGGACGATTGGCACTACTCATAAACTTCATGATTTTTATTTTCTTTTCTTTTCCTACTACTTATGCTATTGTAAATAATGTGCTTGCTCATATCTAGCACAATAGTCTTTTAGAAAACTTGATGAAATAAAGTTTTAATTATGTTGTAATTTTTCTAAATTGACTAAGCCATTTTATATATGTCCATTGGTTAAGAAGAAACAAATACCATTTCATTGCAACAACTACCTCTCTATTGGTCTGTCTAACGTAACATACCAGAGATATATAGAGATCATACCAGATACGTTCTCAAAGTGACCATAGATTTTTCTAATCACCAATGATAACTGCATCTAGTTCATTTGTGTGTAGCTCCTATACTAAAAACAAGATGTTCTACACATAATTCCATGATTCTTCACCTTTGTATCTATTTAGTTTAATTCTAAAATTAAAATTTCAAATTAGATAATGCGAAAGAATTGACAATTCGCGAAATTGTTCAAACAATAAGGGATACTCTATTAGTTTTCTTGTGTTGATAGACTTAAAATAACACCATTGTATAGAGGAAACATTAACACCTCCTCAGTGTTACTAGACCTTTATGTTTCTAGTCTCAAGTCCTATCTCAATTTTTGACTAAGTGCATGCTCATTGTTACATGGATTACAAATTGAACCCCCTCATCTACACCATAACAAACCCCATTAAGCTCCCACATCAATCTACTGTTGATGTTTCTAACATGTTTAGTTGTCTTGCATTTGCCTCCACTTTATTTAGTAAGGAAACCAAGTTCCAACCTTGTGCCATCCCTTAGGTGTATCTTGGCTATCCTATAAGGATACAAGCTACCATTTCTATGACATACAAAAGTAAAAATTCTTCACTATTGGGATGTAATATTCCCTAAAGATACATTCCAATTTCAAAACTCAACACCTCGAACACCATATAATGATCTTTTACCCCAGCTTGAATTACTTTCACTCTTTTTTAATAGCCCCCCACTTGATACTTCTACTAATCATCCTTCATCTCTACCATTTGATTCAATGCCTCTGAGTCAATTTATTCGAATGTTTCACTATCTTCCCAACTATGCTAATCTTTTCATTTCACTAAACCACTATCTTATTTGTGGGACTATCATTGCAGTTTGTTTCTCTATCAAAATCTTCCCACTATTGTTCTCTTCATCTTGTTTCAACTTGTCTTTCATATACCTTATTTTCTCATTCCTATTGTGCTATTTTTCTCTCTATTTCTTTCAACTATGAACCTCAATTATTTAACTAAGCCATTCTTTTTCCCTTATTGAATACATGTCATGAAAGTTGAATTAGATGCTATAGAGTTAAACAAAAAATGAATTGTCAACCTTTGTCATTCTCTAAGCGCGACATTTGTTGCAAGTTGATTTACATGATCAAATAAAATGATGATGGTTCTAGACGCAAGTATAAGGCTTGTCCAGTGGCCAAAGATTACAATCATAGAGAGGGGATTGATTTTTTGGAGACATTTTTGCTGAATTCACAACTATTAAATCCTTTTTAACTATTGCAGCATGCAACAGTGGCTATTTCTCAACTCAGTATTAATAATCCATTTTTAAACGATGATTTATTTGAAGAAGAGTACAAAGATCTTCTATTAGGGTATGATTGATAAGAGAAGACAATTATGGGTACTTGAAAGATGGTTTGTAAACCTTATGAATCAATATACGTGCTTTGCCAAGCCTTACAACTGTAGTATTCTTAGTTGCCTTAGGTGCTTACTATGAACGGTTTTTCTTAATCCAAATTGTATTACACATTTTTTGCTTAAGGTTCTCAAATGTTTTTTGAGTTGTAAATTTCTTGCTCCATTTTGGTTTGGGTCATTTCTTAGCATCACTACATCCTCTAACTTTTGGAGGACATTAAGTATTCTCACCTCTATAGTAGTTACAACCCTACTAGACCCTAATGTTACTCCATTAGCTATGGAAGGGGACCTTTTGTCTAGTTTTATTCAATATCACAGATTAATTGGGAGATTGATTTATCTCATGCTATCTCAGCCTGACATAAATTTATCTAATTCACGGCTTAACCTTATGTACCTTATTTAGATACAGTTCACGATTTTCCATTGTATCTTAAGCTCATATTAGCCAAAGACTTTTTTTTAATCTCCAATTCTTTTCTTCAACTAAAGGCATTCTTAGATGCTAAATAGGGTCTTTTATTGATTCTTGATGCTCCACAACTAGTTTTTATGTCATTTGGATACTGTATTAATTTTTTAGCAGTTCAAGAAACAAACAAGAATATCTCAGTCTCCTGCTGAAGCTAAATACCAGATTATTGCCTTATGTTTTATGAACTTGTTTGGTTATAATAGCTCATAGATTTTCACATCATTGCATCTTCTCCTCCATTGTTGTTTTGTGTTAATCAAGTGAAAATCTACATTGTCACAAATTTTATTTTCCATAGGCATAGAAAACATTTTAGTTTGATTTCCATAAAGTCACTGCCTACACCTGTATTCCATTGTCTATTGTCCATTATCTAAGATGGTCATTAAAGACCTTTTTTTCCACCTTGAGTGTGAGTTTTAGAAGCATCTAAAAGTTAGGTATACTTTTATTTTTCTATTATGCTTAATTTTTTAATTTTAATTGTTGTTGTTCTAGATCTTTCCATTTCTAGTTAAACAAGTCATGCTCTTTATAAATAGAGAACCTGTAACTCTATATAAAATTAAATAAGTTGCTTCACAATTTATTTAACTTGTTGCATTAATCCTTTAATAGAAAACCATGTTAAGTATAGAGCTAAGAGTGCAACTGATCAAGTTATCTATTTTATCCATGTTAGCATAAAAGAAGCAAGTGGTAAAAGTGATCTTAATTATCATTGCCTATTATTCGATGCCATCCCTTTGTTTTCTCTCATTCCTTTAGATTTTTAACACATCTACAACTATTTTGGTGTCTAAGTTATCTATTTCAAGTAACCATTTCTTTAAATATGAAAAAAGTCCAATTCGTGGCTATCTATTGAGATTTATCATGCAATTGCTAGTTTTGATATTAAAAAAGAGAGATGAGGCTTCTTCTTGAGGAGTGCTATAATCAAATAAATTCTTCAAGAGTACTTGAAATTTATACGCAAATTGGTTCCAATTAATGAGATCTAGGGATCGCAACTTATGTCACCATACTTATGCTTATGGAATGCGTTAGGAAAGTACTACAAGTTACTTACATTGCAACTGATTATTGTTTGATATAATGATTAGGTGATTAGTAGAAATATGATTGTTTCTAATTTTTGCTTAGTTTGAATGACACTTATAACAATATATTCTTACTTTTTAATAGTGATCTCTTGCCTTCTATCATAAGGCATATGCTATTGTCGCTCAAGTAGACATTTATATTCAAATAAAATTATGAAAGGTCTTATACTTGAACAATATGACTATATTTTAAGCTTACTTGCAGCATGAAAATCTTCCAAACTTACTGATGTGAACTTCTTTAGTGAGGTTTCTTCTAACAAGTCTAACTATAGAGGATGAATATATTATATAGTGTTGTGTTCACCATTTTGTTTCAAACAAAATTCTACTGCACAACTCACATGAGGAATTTTTGGATTCACTATGAATTTATCAAATGATCATAAATGTCGTGGAAGAAGTCTGTATTAATTCAAACATTAATTTGAAGAACATTTATTATGTAGTCAATTGACAAGGGATTCAAAATATAGAGTAATTTCTATTAATTTGCAAAATCTCAATTTTGTGACTTCTATTGAGAGGGTTAAGTTACTTGATGAGTTTTACTTCTTTAGTTAAATTACGAGAGTAATAGTTTCACAATCCAATCCTATCAATTCCAAAATTTGGTATCTTAAGTTAGATATTAATATTGCTAAAAATTAATTATAGATGCAATTTAGTAAATTAATTAATAATATCATTGACCTGAAATTGATTAACTAAATAAAAGGGCAGGAGAGCCCAAAGGATGAGCTAAGCTCATAAAGAGGGGACCATACTTGGGCACTGGGAGTGAGTGGCCACTAAATACGTGCCTTGTGTTGTTGTCACTAGCGACTGACTACCCAATAAGGAGAACACCTCCACGGCCCCTCCTAACTTCCTTTTACTTGATCACTCAAAGATTTCTTCCCCAAGCTTGATTGTAAATTAGACTTTGTTTTAGACATATTTTGACCAAGTGAAAATTCCTTAACTTTTACCAACTCAAAGAAGCTATGAAAAGGTTAACAGATGAGAAAGCCAAGAAGGAGAATAAATTGAAGAGACCACAAGGCAAGGAGGAAGGTACCTTCATAACTCATTTCAACACTCCTATTGAAACTTTCCTCTTTTTATCTTTTCTCAACTTAGGTTGGAGTTTTCCTTCTTTTTTCTAACTCCTTAGGTGCCGATGAAATCACCTTTATAGAGCACTTTTTAAAAATCTTGAAGACTTTAAGACTTAATCAACCTCAATTTAGGCAAGAGTCGAGAACTTGCAAATGCATAACCTAAAAACAATTATTTAATAAACCTTATTTTTGATAAATTAAAATAAAGATAAAATTAACAAATCAAACTTATGAATATATTTATATTATAATTTAGATATGAGAATAAAATCTCCCTATCAAAATAGGGGGATTGATGATACTATTAAAAATTGACTATAGGGCTAATTCAATAAATTAACTATTGATAGCATCAAACTAAAGTTGAATAACTAAGTGAAAGGACCAAAGAGCCCAAAGGACATGAACTAAACTCTACAAGTACTGAATCCTAGAGAGAACTTGGATACAAGAAATTATTCACAAAAAATAAAAAACTTAGAGAAATTTTCAAAACAAAAGATCTCTCTACGTACATTTCAAAAAAACAAAAAAAAAAAAAAAAGAGCTCGTATATTACTAGTATTTACAAACAAGAACCTTACTCCATTTCCATGCAACATCAAATATTTACTAGTCGCTAAGTTTTATTATGTTCTATTTTAAATTTCAATTGTTGATTATGAACCATGTTTTCTTGCACAAGGCAAAGCAAATTTGATTATTTTTTCCTTTATGTGCTAATAAAATTAGGTAATGCTTTGTTTGTGTCGCACCACACCTTGGAGGTGTCTACTATAGGTCGAGATGTTACTTCAATCTTGCTCACAAAAATTTAAAACAAAAGAGCAACCCAAATTTTTAACCATTTCCCATAATTCCATGACAACTTAAAAATAAAGAAGATTAAACTCTTTAGCACCTCAACACTTTAAAATCATATCCATTAGTACTAAAATTTTGAATATCTTGAAATAGCATCTTTTATTTACAATACAATATGAACTTATCATATCCAGTCTCATTTGCAGACAATATCAAATATACATATATATATATATATTCCCCATGCTCATAGCATCTCATCTAACGAACTTTTAATCTAGGGAAGAACAAGAAAAAAAACCACACAAGAGGCTTAAGTCCTAATAACTTAGTAAGGTGAACAATAATCAGTTAAAATATAAATATATTGAATAGAAAGAAAGTAACTAAGATTTTTTGAAAGAAATCAAAATAAAGAAAAGTACTCATAAAAAGATCGCATGAAGCTACATACAAGTCAATATGAACTAATAGGACTAGACCTAAATAACCAAAGTTCAAAATAAATCAACCATAGGAGATAAGGTTCTGGAATGAATCAAAGATGAGCAACAAATAGTGAATAAGAAATACAATTATGTAAGCAATGGTGCTATTCGTGGGACTCCAACCTTGTGACTACCATAGATCGGTGTGGAACAAATTCTTTATCCCTCCAAATTCTATGTGGTCAGCTCAGATAATCAGTCGGTATGGCATAGTCAATCACATATCGATCCCATGTTTGTAGATAGCTATCTCCAACTACCTATAAGTCAGGACCACAGTGGGTACTAGCCGGACGACCAATCACCATCAGTCCATTCTACTTGTTCGT
The DNA here is from genome assembly GCA_014898725.1 of Jacaranda copaia. Taxonomy (NCBI): domain Eukaryota; kingdom Viridiplantae; phylum Streptophyta; class Magnoliopsida; order Lamiales; family Bignoniaceae; genus Jacaranda; species Jacaranda copaia. The sequence continues at coordinate 343,417 of JACGDI010005764.1, forward strand.
CTTTTCAGTCCTAGCTTAAGACTAATTTCTCCTAAAGGCGTTCCCAAATGTATTAGAAGAGGGTCAATTTTCCAATAGTAGATTCAAAATGTAAACAACAGTACCACAATCAAATAACAATTGATGCAACAAGTTTAAAGTTAGGAATTTAAGAAAATAGTAAAACAATCAGTCAATAAGACTGTCTCAATAACAATTCAAGGCACCAAACTTAGAACATAATAAAATAGTTGATTGACAAGAATGCTTCAATAATAGTTTAGAATAATAAATTAAGACAACAATGAAACAATTGGTTAGCAAAATCATATCTATGGTAGCCTAAAAGATCATTAAATCATTCACAAAATTAGTTAGCAAGGCTAAGGTATACAAGGGAAAAGAATTTACTAAAACTCGACAGAAAGCCCTGAACATCAAGAAGGTTGCAAACAAGTAAAACACATACAAACATGTCGAGATTCATAGGTAATAGATATGGTCTTTTTCCCAGCAATAATATGAACTATGACCTCACTTGGAATCTTATGTCCATGACAGAAGTCCTCTACTAGATTGGAATGCCCAAGTCCTTGCCACCTATTTTCAACAAAATGCAATATAAGTACCGGCACTATCAGACAACATCTAGCACCAATAATTGCAGTTATTTGAACGTTTCAATGATATTCGCTCATTTATTTTGGATTTTCCATTTTATCTAGATATCCACATTGAAATGTTCAAATATAATAATATTTTTCTTTTTGCCTACCTGAGTCTATATATGAAGTTTGTTTGATATTGAGCTCATTTAGGTGATCAAAAGTTGTATTCTATAGTTGTGGTTAGAGTCTATTTTCTCCAATTTAGCACACTTAACTACAATAATTAATTCTTATCTCAACTTATAATTTTGGCTTCCTAAGTACGCTAATTCAATCAAATAATATTAATTACATATATTATCAGTTTAGGGCCCACATTTCAGTTTCATTATTAATTATTAAATAAATATTCATATTCATAAGTAATGAATTTAGTAAAAAAAAAACTAATAAATTTAATCTAAACCCATAAATTTAGTACATTTCTCTATGATAGTCAAACATTCCAATTTCACAATCAAAACTTCGTAACGTGCTGATATGGCTTAATTAATTATTAATCAGATCTTTTATTCAATTTTAGCCAACATTGTCTTATAATTAAAATTTTTTTTCCATCAATTTTAGTCCACAATTGACAATTCAACCCACTCATCCCATGTTTACATTAACAATCAACTTCAATCACTTTAACTTTCTTACAAATAGAATTAGGAAACAATTCAACCAACTAAATGGAATTTCACCAAATCAAATTGAATTCGGAGCCAATTCAAAATCTGAAACTTGTTCGAATGTGCTTGAAATGGGTTTTTCTATCTTCTGTGCCGAACTTGCCAGAGCACGCTGTCGGAGGTGGTAGAGCTTCCTACCAGAACGTACGTCTTACCTCCTCACTCAGAAACCCTAAAACCATTTTTTGATCGGATAGTGTTTAGCCAACCAATTTGCTAGAAAACAACAAACCACCACTCTATCATTGCCACGCCTTAATCCTTTGCCACTAATTGCTGTTTCATCAAATTAAGGCCACAACATGTATGCCCATCTCGTTCCCCTCAAAACCCCTCATAACCTATTCCATTATTGTAGCCGAAAGAGGTGGAACTACCACCATCTGTAGCTTGCTCTAGTGCCCTCATTTTTTTGGCCAAATTTGTTGGCAGTTCATGAAGATTTTATATGTTTTGACTCATTGAGAGATGGAGAACACATCTATGCGTTCAATTCCACATTTTCTAGTCATCTTCTAGTTGTTATGATTTAGGGAAAGTCCTAGGTTTGCATGTGAAATAAGAAAAAATCTAGGATTGAGTCTTATATAAAACTCTAGTTTTTTGAATTTTGATTTAACCCCAAAACTTATGATTGGCTTCAATCTTAAATTTACATCTTTCCAACTCCTAATATTTAGAATTTCGAATAATTAGGCCCTATCTTATTTTCAATTCAACCCTTTGATTTTTAATTATCATGCTTAGGCTCCAATTAGTTTAATTTATTTTTCATTAAAGCTGAATTTTTATATTCTATCATTTATTGTCTAAAAAATGGAGGTATTACAATTTGATTCCATATTATATATGGGTCATTCAGGTTTGAAAATGCAAGACTTGAATTTTAATAATATAGTGAGAATAAGATTGTCGTGTCTATAGGGATTTTTATTGATTGCTGCTTTTGCCTCATTAATGTTATTCAACTACCAAGTTTGGATGTGTAGAAAGCTAAACTAAGTAAAGCTAAACAAATAAAGGATTAAACATAATTCTGAAAAGCATTTTCTTGGATTGAGCCTCTAAATTAATTTAATTATACTTCTATTGATACTAAAATACTTGCATGTGTTGGTTTATTGACTAGGAAACATCTTTTATTGTCAGTCACCTCTTTTGAGTTGATGTTAGATCTAATCGAAACTCAATTAGTAACCTATGAAATGCATATCCTTCATAATCACCTAATTAGCCAATCATCTTTTGATATCATTATCAATTTACGTTGAATTACCCTATTTGAAATTGCCAATTTCCCCTCTTAAGCTCAAATTAGTAGCATAAGATCATTTTTTTAAGGTGATCAATCTTAAGAACACATTAAGAGTAAGAAATTAAAGTAACCTACCACAATTAAGCAGAAAACTTAGAAATTATATGATGATCTCAACAAGCTAAAATTCACAAATCTTAAAAAAATAAAAATTAAAATTAATGCATAATGAAGCAATTCAATGTTGTTTTGTAGAGAATATCACAAAAAACAAAGAGTATAGAGTAGAGATGGGAAAATACTCAAAACTATGTGATTGACGTATGGAAAATGAAATGTGTTTCTGCAAAAAAATATTCTAGACGAAAAATGTAATTTTCTCATATAAAAATGATGAATTGCTTTTCTTGTTTAATATTACAATGAATATGATTATTTACATAAGAGTATCAAAACTACACATTCTATCAAATTGTTAGGTACTAATTTTAACAGGTTGCAATAAATTTTCACTACAAGAGTAAAGAGCTTTAGAGATGGAAAAATTTGTTTCTATATTCCAATTTTCCATCTCAAACTAAACTTTGAGATGAAAATTTACGTCTCAAAATATGTTGGTGATGCCACCGTGGCTAATCCACAAGACGAAAAAAAATCTGTTGGTAAATTCTAAGATGGATTTTTTTCCATCTCAATTTCCATCTTAAATAATGACTAATCATTTTCAATTTGAAAAATGTATTTGGCTTTAATTCTATCTCAAATTGTCTTAAATTCAGTCAGCATTTTTGTGAGAATTCCATTGATAAATTAGTCTTAAAATTTATCTTTAATTTATCTCAAATTTATCTTTAAAAGTAATAATTTGATATTAGAACTGTCCATTATTTGTCTCAAAATTATCTTTAATTCCGTCTCTAAATTCATTTATGAACTGTCTTTTTTCTATCTAAAATTACCTTTAATTCTATGTGTAATTTGCCTCTAATCATCATATTTGATGGTTATTTTCTTACAAATTTATAGAAAAATGTTACTTTTCCAAAATGAATGCTATAAAATAGCATATACACTAGTTCATCATCCAACATCATATTTAATTAGTCGATAAGCTAACACAAATAAAGTCATTAGTATCAAATCTTATAAGATAACTCTTCCACAAAATAAAAGTATGCACATCAAATAATTAATAGATCAAATTAAAGAGTTGCACATTGAATCATTAATAGTTCAAATAAAGTAGTTCAAAATTCTAACACAAAAAACTCAGCTAGTGCTATTAGTCATAATTAGAGGAAACATTAGCATGTTGGACTAGACTAGCCAATGCCCTAGAATTAAGACGTTAAGATGCTGTCAAAATTATAGATCAAATTACAAATAGACAAATTGATTCCAAAGGTTTTTTGAATAGTAAAAATCTCGACAAGGTGAAACTCATCCTAAATATGCCTTACGAGGCTTAAAAATAAGATGGCAGAGTTTTGTCGCATCAATGTAAAATCTTAATACAGTCATATGTTGATACAACCATTGAAAATTGAACATGGTGCTGGAAGGTTGGATGGATGGAATTCTTACGATGTCTCCTACTTTATATAAACTTTTACTCAATTGGGTCTAACAACAAAAGGATTGCTCTTTACAAAACCAAAAAATTGCATATATTAAGGGATGAGAAGTTTAAGGTTGTTCATGATAAAACAAGAATAAGAAAATAAGTAACCTTAGCCTAATGCGCTTTGAATTGCACGAATATGTCAAAGATGATAGGTAGCTGAATTCAGATTCAAAGGCAAATCTAAGGAAATTACTATGACACTTGATCTAAGAGACTTCCAAATATAGGAATATACTAAATTATCATAAAGAAACTATCCCATGTTCTTTATATGCATGATAAAAAACTCTCGCGAATTAAGCATATTAAACCATTTCAAATATAAGCAAGGGTAGCAAATGCATTAAACGAGAAAATATAACCAAACTACCCGTTGACTCCAAAACAAATGTATCTCCACAAAGAACAAAAATCAATATTTGGAATTGTAGTTTAGCACCAACCTTTATAGAAGAGTCAAGCAGCAGCAGCAGCCTGTTGTAACTTTCTATGTGCCCCATTCCTTGATCCTCCTTTTTAGTTGAAAGTGCCTTATTAGCCCCTGAACTAGTTCAGCGTGAACTAGGTGTGGCAAAATAAGTTTTAAGTTTAAATAGATAGGGGATGGACCTATTAGATCTACATCATATCTATTCAATCATCATACCTCACAGAAAAAATAAAAACAAAACCAAGATTTATCATCTTATATTATGCTTAGTCCTACAGTAAAAAACACTTCAAAATTTTAATTCAAGATTTTTTCATTGCATAAGCATCTTATATATATATATAATAAATAAATAAGAAATTTGTGTAGACTACAAATAATGCTTGTTGGATTCCTATCTAGAATATCAACAATGAAACTTGAAGGAAAGAGGAATCGTCCAATAAAGGTACAGTAGAGGAATATCAATCATAGGCACAGTATCTCCTAGTGTAAGAAATAAATGGAAAGACCAAATGACATCATGGATTCATGTTATACAAAAATTAGCTTCAAACTTAGATTATTGCCCTTCTTGTTCCTTGAGTGGTGTGTTGTGCTTTTATCACCGATACAAAATTCTATTTACATGTTATTTTGAGCTATAATCATAACTTTATAATGAATAACACACATAAAAGAATGCCATAAAACATAAAAATAAAATTTATGGGTGAAAAATTACCTGATAAATTTTTCCTGCATTGCATTAACATTCAACAGCAATCTAAAGACCATGTCATAAAATTAGTTCTCATCATGTTTTTGTCAAACCAATTTTCAGGGCATGCCTCATTGTAGAACTAAGACAACAAACTGAAAAGCATAGAAGACATCACTTGTATTTATGGACTTGTCCATTTTTACACCATTATTACTAGAAAAGATTTTAGGACAAGAAGATTTTAAAGCATAAAAAGGCAGTTGATTCTTGAGTTTTGACTATAACTCAAGTGACAGATTGTCTTTTCATAACTTCTTGAAATGAATGCCATCCATGAGCGACAAGATTAGTACAGTTCACTAGAGAAGCATATGACAAAAACCTTGTGTAGTTAGCAAAAACGAAGCACACCCCATATACAAATTGCTGTAGCCTAACAGATATAAAAAAATTCTTTCCCCAAATCACATAATAATGAGTAAGTTTGCTTATCCCAAAATTTCCACCGTGGTTGTAGAGATGGAAGTCACATTCAACTAGATGAACAATCAATTTGTCCACCTTGGTACCTCAAAGCATATTTTCATTCCTACAACTATCCTCAAGAAAACTTTGAGTCTGATGACACTTCCAAGCAACAAGAAAAGTAATGGTTGGCTAGTGAGGATTGCTTTCTCTAAATCAAGTAGCTCCACACTAAGTACCAGTTTGTGAATGCTAGCATTGAAAAAGGAACTTTGACATGATGTAGAAAGGGCAAATAACACCATATAAATGTGATTCTGCATCTTTGGAACATTATTTAGCATTCCCAATATGTGTACCAACAATGTTTCTAAATCAATTTGCACCAAAACATGTACCAAGAAATATGAATTTCCATGCCCCAGAGAGTAAAGCAACAGAGCAAAGGTTTCATCAGCCAAACTCACACAAAGAGTGTCTAATAGAGAAGAAAAAAGTAGCCTCACAAGTGAACCACTGTGTACATTCCCTTTAATAGCAATGCGATTAAATTCTATATCCTCAAAATTCTTTGATTTGTATAAAATGTTTTCCCAAAAATATGTTTCACAAAGCAATAATAAAGTTGGCATAAAAGTATACTAAATTGATATTTATTCACAAAACAAAAATAAAAGTCAACTAAATTGATATATATTGTAATGATGGTGGCGGTGAAAAACGTGACAGATTTGCCTTCAAGTCCTTCCATCAATTATTTCCAATAAGACAACTCAAACACAACTCTCCATTTCCAATATTATCCATGTTCATCCCTTTTAAACTATCATTCAAATCCATGGACTCAAGAAAATAAGCAATACTTGAATTCAAGAAAGCACAAATAACTGATCGAGGGTTAGGGAGAAGAATGCTAGTGAAGTAGTCAGCCAAAGTCTCCTTGTTCCCTTTTTCAGCTCTGAAATTTGATTTTATCTTAATCATTTCATCGAACACCTTTTGTGCTGGATGCGCAACAACCCCTTTATTTGATACTTCAGCATCATTCGCCTCCTCATTGAATTCCTCTTGAAGCAACTTGAGCCCTTCTTCAAGAAACTCCAGTTTCGACCCATGAGATTCTAACTTACTTTGCAGTTTCTCCATCCCTTCCTTGATTTTTAAAATTTCTACTTTCCAAACTGATTTGAATTCCTCAAGGAATTGACATTTCATCAATTTTAACTCATCTATGGCTACCTCATGTGGATCTTTGGTTGATGCATAGTACAAAATCTCCATGGGTGTATAAATTGGACCATACTCCATTGGTGTAAAAGGTTGCTCAAGTATTGGACAGCTTTGACACCACTTGTTATGAATGCCGCTATATTTGTAGGATCCCATGCCCCAAGGTGATGTAGTTTGGTCAATTCCTCAGGTACTTGATTGGAATCAAATGATGAAAATGTGGTTTATAGAGTGATTATAGATAGGAATTCAAGAAAGATTGATAAGAATGTGATAGAGGAAGAGATAGATAAAAGAGAAATAACGGGGGG
>JACGDI010005764.1:351142-387665 GCA_014898725.1 Jacaranda copaia
TTTCTCAAAATTTTTATTGTGTCATTCTAAGTGTTATGATTCACAAATCTAATTGTAATAATAAAAATGTTATTATTTATAATTATAAGAATTCAGTCTCAAAAGTATAAATTAATTTTAAAAAATTAATTTTGAATAGAAGTTAAATAATTGTTTTTTACATATTTTATTCATATAGGAATGGATTAAATTTGTTCAAGTGGATAGCTTATTATTTAATAACTAAACCAAGTCCTGATGCAATTTTAATTCAAACTTAAAATTAACAAAATAATTTTTCTTATAATAAATTTTGTATTTATTACAATTATTTTGCAATTTCTTATAGTGTAGGTTTTAGTACAATATCATAATATTTTCTCAAAAGTTAAATTACAATATTATTTTACATATATGATAATTAATAAATTTATTAAAAGTAATACTTACGAAAATTTAAAGAAAAACAAAATTATTGCCTCAAAACTTAAAAGAAAAATATTGGAACAAAACTTTAAAAGCACATATTATAAAAATAAAAATTTATAGATGTAATATCTCCAATGTGTATAGAAATTAAACTGAGACAAAGTTTTGTCTTTAATTTTTCTCAAAAATACATAATTAAGATGGATTATTTCTGTTGGTAAAATAACTTTTAAAAAATTAATAATTTTAGACAGATTAATGACGAAAATATTTCATCTATAATTTTAGTCTCTAATTTATCTATTTCTTGTCACAATGATTTTTTTGTCCTTATTTTATAAATTTAAGACAAAATTAAATTTTTGTCTATATTCTATTTTTAATCTGTTCAAATTAAAGACTAAAATTTTTTCATCTTAAAAATTCTGTCTTTGATACCTTGTTTTCTTGTAGTGTTTCTATTGGTATCTTATTCGAATCAAGAAATTAATCATTTCACCAAAAAATGCACCATCACAAAATCAAAATACTATATTATAGGAAACTTAATAAATACTTGTGACGTATAATTGATCAAATTAGTAGTGGTAAATGGGTGGGTTGTGTTGGTTACGGATTGGGTGATTATGAGTTGGGTTCAAAATGAGTTGAGCTCAAAATAAGTTTATATTTAAGGGTTGAAAATGGGTTGGGTCGGATTTGGGTGGATCCAATACAAAAAAGGAAAAAAAAATATAAACTTTTTACTAAATACATTGTTATATTATTTTATTAAATTATAATATTTTTATCTTTATTTGACGTATATTAATTAATTATTATCAAATTTTTGTTAATAATGTAAAATCGAATCAAATTATGTAAACACATAATTTACTTATTATTTTATAATATTTACTTTTTTTCTTTTAATACAAAATAACAATCTTGCTCAATGAATAAAATGTAAAAATATAAAATATTTTAAATTTTTAGTACAAAATATTTACAATATACCCAACAAAATATTTAATATACTAGTCGTATTTATTTTTTATTTTTTACTTTTTATATTTGGTCAATATTTACAAAAGTACTACTTATTTTATTTTTAATTTTTTCAATCTAGTCCATTATCATTTATCACAACTATTAAATTCAAATTTGATTTGACATAAAAGTATTACCATCAATTTAAAATAATTAAAATATGCATATATCTTGAAAAATATGTCTTTTTAAGAATAAAAAATATAAAACATTTAAATTTAAATTCTTATATCTACCTAAATTATTATTTTTAAATAAAATACTCAAAAAATATTGAAATATAGTTAATTTTTTAATTTTTAAAAATATTATAACTAAAAATGAAAATAAAGTTGGGGCCCTTTCTTCATGTGGAAGTAAAGGAAATGAAATAGACGACCATAGTCTGTCCTCTCATATGCTACCACTAGATAATAAATTTATTGTGTTTACATCTTTATATTTTGGTAGTTCATAAAAATTGAAAAAATAAAAAAGAAAAATAATTTTTTATTTATTTTCGTATTTCAAGATTGAAAAGAATATGAGGGCTATAAAATTAACTAACTAAAATTTTTTATAAAAAATTGGAGTTTATAAACGAAATAATAATATCATTAATTTTTAGATCATAATCTCAAGTAAAAAGTTACTTGATCAATTCATTTGAATTAAGTTAATAAATTAATATTTTAAAATTAAATGAAGTGGATAAAGGGTAAATGATTAATTAGTGATATATAATTTATCTTTATTATTTTTTCTTTCATTTTTATAGTGTTATAGAAATAAAAATAAAGTGGGGCATGCTCTTCGGAGAATGAGAGAATGAAAGAATAATTTTGTGGCTAAAATTGGGTTGAATTATTTAGAAATCATATTTAACCCATTTTACACCCATTTACATTTAAAATCCATTTCAACCTTCATTCAACTCAACCCATATTCAACCCACTAAAATCCAACCCAATCCAAATCCAATCAAATTATTTTAAACCCAACTCAAAGTAAATTGAGTTGGAACCATGGATTTGGAATCAATTTATTCATAATCAAAATGATTCTTTTATTCATTTATTTATTTGGCATGAAACGATTATGCATGATCTTGTAAACATTCAACAAGAAAATGTGACCTTTGCACATAGAAATTTTGCTTTTAATTACTTGTAATATGTGGGCAACAAAACCAAGACTGTTTTTGCAATTTCACTTCTCAAAGAAATATACACACAACAAGATTTGAAAATTTGGAAAAATTGGGTTAAGATTTATCGATTCAAGTATGTTGAACAACAACTAAATAACAACATTATAAGGGATGTAAATGGATATTAATAAATATGGATATATTATATGTATTCATATTTCTATTTGTTTAAGTTTTGTAATATTTGTATTTGACGGATATTTTTTAATAATATCCGAATTCATATATATCGAATATTAGCATAATTTGGATATATCCATATCCGATTAATTAGGATACATTCATTTATAAATATTCGAATATCTATTTATAAATATCTAATATCCATTTACAAATATTCGAATAATTGAATTCATTAACTTGTAATAAAATGCATATTTTTACTAATAAATTTCATTAAAAAAAAAGTTTACTACTTTATTTTAGAATTAAAAAATTAATTTTTCTTGACTTAGTTAATATTTTCTAATTAATGATTGACTTTGTGATAAATTAATATTAATAAAATGACTCCAATATAAATTAATTATAAAGCAGGCAACAATAATTTTATATTGAATAATTTTATCGTTCATATATTAATTTTTTAATTTTTTCCTTAATTTAGTAGTGTTTAATTATCATTACAACTGTCGATTGATTTCTCATAATCCTCAACTACTAATTTTTTCTTATTAATTCTTTAATTACTAATTTATATTTATATTCATTTATACACAAATTATGAGATTTAATATTGAAAAAATAAAAATAATTTATTATGGGTTATAATATATTATACATGATAATTTTTTTAAATATTATTTATAAATTAAAATATATGAAAAGTCAAACTATATAATATATAATAATTTTCTAAATATTATTTATTAGATACGGATAATAGATTTAATTAAATTATGGATAACTAAATATATAAACTGATATGTCCAATAGATATGCATTCAAAGTGGATATTAAATTGATCGGATTGGCAATGACTATATTCGTATCTATTTACAGTTGAATATTTACTAATTGAATACGGATAATATCCGTTGATATTGATAACATGCCCTATAAATAGATTTGAATGCAAGCGGTAAATGAATTTTTGAATATTCATTTATAGCTTTAATTATTTTTATTTTTTTAATTACATAATATATATTTTATATATTATTTAAAAAATTAATGAAATAAAAAAATTAAAACAATTTTGGCTTTTATAAAGATAACCCTCCAACTTTGGTTAGAGTTTAATGATAGTTTAATAAAGTCAAATTTAATGACTTTAAGCTAACAATTTCATCTCTTTGAGGAGACATTTGTTAAGTGGTTATATGCCAAAATTAGTAAGAAAGTGAATGAGAAAATTGAGCTAAAAGAAAAGAGAATAAGTTAAGGAATAGTTAAGACAAGTGTGTATGGATGGCTTGAAAGCATCCATCCCACATTGGAATCTAAAGCTAGAATTGAGCTAGCTAAATAACTTGGAAATTACCTAAGGGGTTGGACCCTTTTGGGGGTACCCAAGCTTTTTGAGGAAAGAGGACCTACATGAGTGTGGGTTTGGGCTTGCTTGCACTGAACCACAAGCGAGCAGGCGCCGCCAGGCTCAGGGCGAGGCGAATAGCGAGTTGGGGTTGTTTGTAGTCCAAATATTATTTTTTAAAGAAACTTTATTTAAAATAAATAAAATATTTTTTATTTTATTTATTTATCATTATTAATTATGTTATATAAGTAATTTTAATTTCGATTTGAGACTGACCCTCTCCTAATGGACATGTCCAGAAGATTCAAAAGTTGCAACCATGTCTAGAAAATTCAAAAGTGCAACCATGTCCAAGAAAAGTTGCAGCCATTTGGTTGAATGTCTTTACTATGTCCTTAAAATTTAAAATTAAAGGTCATGACCTTTAATTACAAACCAAGAAGTCTCATGGTATTCAATCATGCCTCATGCTATTAGGCACTTAATATCTATATATATGGGGGGTGCATTCGTTCATTAGTCATTCGAAAAAGCCATACAACATACACAACATTCACAATATTCAGCATTCATTCTAGCAATAAACACAGAGGATGTAGTTGGTTAAGGTTCAGAGTACAGGCAATTGGAGTGCAGCCTTTATCTGGCCAGGTCATTATATCTTGGGAGGTTGTTCGCTGGAAGTCCTCGTTCACCACTGGGAGACAGATAAAACCTTAACGAAACTGTGTTTGTGCAAGCCTTGACTCAATTGAAGTGTTAATTTAATTACTATTCCTAGTTAGTTTTATTAAATTCCTATTTTCTTAATTCCAATTCTCATAATCTATGAATCAATTCATTATGCTTTTGTTTTTTTATTGTATATTTGGTGCATACACTAGTGCATTTAATTTCCAACATTCTTAAGGTTTTAGGCTTCTGTTATGTGTCTAAATATTCAGTAGTAGTTTATTAAGTTTGTGTTATTATGTCCACATTCTTGATAGATAATTATGTTGTCCTCGTTAAAGTGTTGTGTTTACATTTCTATTAAAATTTATTAAGTTTATTAAGCCTTTACTAAAACATGTTTGTTAGATAATTTATTAAGTTTCTAGTAAAGTTTCGTTTGCAATTATAAATTCTACATTTAAATTTAATTGCAAGTAAAATTATCCATTTAGTAATCTATCCAATACTATTCTACTTATCTGCTTGTTATATTCTATCTAGTTATATAGATTCCTATTTCTTGGCATATGGATTCTTTATTCATCGTTACTTAAATTATTCTTGTAGAATTTCGTCATGGCAACAAATGTGCCAAATGTACCTACTGAGACCAACGTTGGCGGTGGATTACAGAATCCTCCTATTGCTCCTCCTCAGGTAGCTATTCCTCCTGCCTTAGTCACAGTTGGTTCAACACCTCCTACTCTTGTTGCATTCAGACAAGCAGTGAAGATAAAAAATTTCAATCAGAAGGACTTTAAGAGATAGCAGCAAAAGATGTTGTTTTATCTTACCACACAAAACCTAGCAAGGTTCTTATGTGAAAAACATTCTACCTCAGGGGAAAATTCAGACATACAAACCATGGAAACCATTGATGCTTGGAATCATGGAGATTTCCTATGCAAAAACTACATTCTTAATAGTTTGCACAATGTATTGTGCAATGTGTATAGTTCAATTGCCACTGCCAAGGAGCTTTGGGAATCACTGGAGAGAAAATACAAAATGGAAGATGTTGGCACGAAAAAATTCATCGTTGGTAAGTTTCTTGAGTTTATCATGATTGACTCAAAATCTGTGATGTCCCAGGTAAATGAATATCAAATGATATTGCATGAGTTGGTTGACGAGAGGATGACACTAGGAGAATCATTTCAAGTGGTAACACTTATTGAAAAATTGTCCCCAGGGTGCAAGGACTTCAAAAACTACCTCAAACACAAATGTAAGGAGATAAACTTTGAGGATTTGATCTTAAGGCTGAGAATAGAAAAAGACAACAAACTTCCTAGAAAGAAAATTAGTGGCAATACTTATGAAAGCAAAGCAAACACAGTAGAGCAGGGTCTGTCTAACAAATAGAAAAGGGATGCATCTAACAACCATCATAATAACAGAAAGAAAAAGAAGTTTGAGAGAAGTTGTTATGTTTGCAACAAGCCAGGCCATAGGGCAAATGACTGCAAACACCACTAACAAGGAGAAATTCCAAAGGAAGGAGGATTTCCAAAGCAAAAAAGAGCTACTCATGCAAACATGGCTGAAATAGAAACTCTCTTAGATGGTGTCAATCATTTGAACCTTTCAGTGGTAGTTTATGAGGTAAACCCAAGTGAAAATTCCAAATAATAGTGGGTTAACACTGGGGCCTCTCAGCATGTGTGCTCAGACAAAAGCATGTTCACAACATATGAGGATGCTAAAGGCGAGAATTTGTTCATGTAAAACACATCTTCTAAGGTGCATGGAATTGGAAGTGTGGTATTGAAAATGACTTTCAGAAAGGAGCTAACACTCAATAATGTGCTTCATGTGCCTGATATTAGAAGAAATTTAGTGCCAGGTCCTATGCTTAGCAAGAATGGCTTTAGACTAGTTTTTGAATCCAAAAAAATTTGTACATACAAAAAATGATATGTATGTTGGAAAGGGATATTTGTGTGATGGTCTTTTTAAAATGAACGTAATGACCATCATACCCGAAAATGTACCAATAGTTGTTATCAATGGAAATAAAGTAAATTTGGCTTCCTTGTTGGCGTCCCTAGATATTTGGCATCATAGATTAGGACATGTCAATTTTGGTACTTTGACTAAACTAGCCAAAAGTAGAATTCTGTTTAAGTTAAATGTTGACACAAAAACTAAATGTGAAGCTTGCATTGAGGCAAAAATGACAAAAACTCCATTTGAGGCAATAGAGAGAAGCATTGAGCTACTAAATTTAATTCACACAGACATTTGTGACTTAAAAATGGTGTAATGAAGAGGAGGAAAAAAAATACTTTATAACTTTTATAGATGATCGCACAAAATTTGGCATGTTTATTCACTTTTAAGTAAAGATGAAGCTATTGAAGTGTTTAAACATTATAAGAATAAGGTTGAGAATCAACTTGGAAAGAAAATTAAAACACTTAGAAGTTATAAAGGCGGTGAACATGTTCACTCCTTTGAAAAATTTTGTGCTAAGCATGGAACCATTCATGAAATCATGGCGCCTTATGCACCACAATTAAATGGCATTGCTGAGCGCAAAAATTGAACTTTAAAAGAAATAATGAATGCATTATTAATTAATGCTAGGGTACCTCAGAATATGTGGGGAGAGGTAGTGTTGAATGTAAATTATTTACTTAACAAGATACCCTACAAGAAATTACAAAAAACACCATATGAGGCATGGAAAGGACACCCCTCATCTTATTAATATCTTCGAGTGTGGAGGTGTCTGGCTAAAATAGGAGTACCACCTCCTAAGATGGTCAAAATAGGACCAAAAAACTATTCATGGCATTTTCATTGGCTACGCTCAACAAAGTGCCGCTTATTGGTTTCTTGTACATAAATCTAATATTGACGACATTCAAGTCAATATGATAATCGGGTCAAGGAATGCAAACTTCTTTGAAGAAATATTTCCTTGGAAAAAGAAAGAAGGGCGAGTGATATTTAAAAGACCTTGAGAAATTTAAGACTTGAACAAAGAGGACTTGGAGTTGAGATGTAGCAAAAGAGCTAGAATGGCCAAATCCTTTGGGCCTGATTTCTTGACTTTCATATTAGAAAGTGAACCAAGGACATTCACTGAAGCAATAACTACCCCATAAGCTCCATTATGGAAAAAAGTGGTGAATAGTAAAATAGGTCCATCATGCAAAATCACACTTGGAAACTAGTAGACTTGCCTCCTAGAAATAAACCTTTAGGTTGTAAATGAATTTTCAAGAGAAAATGAAAGTTGATGGTATGATAAATAAAAACAAGATTAGACTAGTAGTCAAAGGCTAATGATTGAGGTATGGTCTTGACTACTTTGATACAAACTTGCCAACAACTAGAATTGCTTCTATCTTATTAATGATTGCCTTTGCGGTCATTAATAATCTCGAGATACATCAAATAGATGTAAAAATGGCATTTTGAATGGTGACTTTGAAAAGGAAATCTATATGGAACAACCTAAAAGGTTTGTGGTTCTAGGATAAGAAAAGAAGGTGTGTAAGTTAATTAAATCATTATACAGTTTAAAACATGCACCTAAACAGTGGCATCTTGAATTTGACCAAGTAATGATGGCCAATAGCTTCATAATTAACAAGTGTGACAAATGTGTGTACATTAGATTTACATCAACTCTATATGTTATTGCATGTTTATATGTAGATGATATGTTAATTATGGGAAACAATAGTAACATAATCAAAGAGACAAAGATATTGCTAAGTTGTAGTTTCAATATTAAAGATATGGGCCTTGTTGACATCATACTTGGCATTAAAATTATAAGAACACCGAAAGGGATAGCATTAACATAGTCACACTATATTGAGAAAGTGTTACAATGATTTCTAGATCCTATAAGCAGTTCGGTGAAAACGTTGATAGATGCAAACCAACTGCTTACTAAGAACATAAGTGAATGAAAGGGTCAAGTGGAATACGAGCGTATCATTGGAAGCCTCATATACATTATGAACTGTATGAGGTCAGATACTGCATATGTAGTTGGCAAGCTAAGTAGATACACAAGCAACCCTGGACAAGAGCATTGGACCCCATTGTCAGAGCATTGAGATACTTAAAACAAACCACAAAGTGTGTGCTGCATTATAACAGATATCTAGCTATAATTGAGGGATACAGCAATGCCAACTAGATATCAAACTCGAATGAGTCCATGTTCATGAGTAGATAAGTATTCACTCTAGTTAGGGCTCTCATATCATGAAAATCCTCGAAGCAGACCTGCAAGCAAGGTCAACAATGGAATTGAGATTCATCACTCTAGATAAAGCATGTGAGGAAGCGGAATAGCTACGCTAATTTTTAGAAGATGTTCCAAACTAGCCAACGTATGTGCTAGCAATTTACATTTATTATGATAGCCAGCCTGCTATAGGAAGGGCACAGAATAATATGTATAATTGTAAGTCTTGACGCATGCGAAGGAGACATAATGCCATTAGACAATCGCTCTCTAGTGGAGTTATCTCTATTAACTACACAAAGTTAAATAATAACCTTGTGAATTTGCTCATTGAAGGTGTAAATAGAAAGCAAGTAATGAAATCATCAGAGGGAATGGGCCTAAAGCCTTTAATTAACTGGGTCGCCATAATGGGAACCCTACCTATGTGTTTAGAGATCCCATGAAGTAGGTTCAAAGGGAAAAATAAGTTATGCAACTGTGACTCGACATGGAAGCATTGTGGGGGAGGGGGGAAGGCTCAGTTGTCTAATCCATTCCGTTGATGAAGAGGCAGTTCATCCCACAAAATTTCTCGAGTAAGCATTACTTTTAATAGCTCTCAAATCTTGATATTTCAAGTGGGGGTGTAGTAGAAACCACTTAATGAGAAGTCACCTATATGAATAGAGATTGTGCCGATCCTATGAGAATTTTTAAGGTTGAATTCTCATAGTAGTACTCATGAATACCAAGAATTGTTCAGGGACAAAATGAACACAACATGAATCACAAAAAATCAACCATCAAGTAGTATTGTGTGTAGTTCTATTGTCTTGGTGTACACAAAAGTCAAACAGTTCAAGATACCATGTTCACTAGTTGATAAGTGCACTCGATAGTTCTCACTAGGAAGGTTCAAAGCCAAAAGCTATCTCTCCTAATGCAGTTTCATTTAAGTTGAACCTCTATCATTTCATTACATGCATAAGTATACCTATCAGAAAATTTACTTATTCATATGGGGGATTCTGAGAATTTTGGCTTTTATAAAGATAACCTTCCAACTTTGGTTAGAGTTTAATGATAGTTTTATAAAGTCAGATTTAATGACTTTAAACTAACAAATTCATCTCTTTGATGAGATATTTGTTAAGTGGTTATATGCCAAAATTAGTGAGAAAGTGAATGAAAAAATTGAGCTAAAAGAATAGATAATAAGTCAAGGAATAGCTAAGACAAGTATGGATGGATGGTTTGAAAGCATCCATGCCACATTGGAATCTAAAGCTAGAATTGAGCTAGCTAAATAACTTGAAAATTGCCTAAGGGATTGGACCATTTGGGGGTACCTAAGCTTTTGGAGGAGAGAGGACCTGTATGAGTGTAGGTTTGGGCTTTCTTGAATTGAACTAAATGCGCGCGTGCGCCGTGCAGCTAGGCTCGGATCGAGGTTGGGCAGGGGTGCGGGTGGGGGGTCTTTGTAGTCTGGATAGTATTTTTTAGAGAAAATTTATTTAAAATAAATAAAATATTTTTTATTTTATTTGTTTATCATTATTAATTATGTTATATAATTAATTTTAATTTTGATTTGAGACCAACCCTCTTTTAATAGACATGTCCAAAAGATTCAAAAGTTGCAACCATGTCCAAGAAAAGTTGTAGCCATTTGGTTGAATGTTACTATGTCCTTAAAATTTAAAATTAAAGGTCATGACCGTTAAAATTACAAACCAAGAAATGTCTAATGGTATTTAGTTATGCCTTATGCTATTAGGCACTTAACATCTAATAATATAAGGGGGTGCATTTGTGCATTATTCATTTGGAAAAGGCATACGACATACACAATATTCACAGCATTCATCATTTGTTGTAACATTAAACACAATGGTTCTAGTCAGTTAAGGTTCGGAGTCAAGGCAATTAGAGTGCAGCCTTTGTCTAGCCGAGTTGTTATGTTTTGACAGGTTGTCTACTAGAAGTCCTCATGCACTGTTGGGAGGTGGATAAAACCTTAAGAAAATTGTATTTGTGTTGGCCTCGACTTAATTGAAGTGTTAATTTAATAACTATTCCTAGTTAGTTTTATTGAATTCCAGTTTGCTTAATTCCAATTTTCATAATCTGTGAATTAATTCATTATGCTTTTGTTTTGTTATTGTCTATTTGGTGCATACACTATTGCATTTAATTTCCAACAAGCTTAAAGTTTTAGACTTCTATTATGTGTTAACATGTTCAGTAGCAGTTTATTAAGTTTGTGTTATTAGGTCCACATTCTTGTTTAATAATAATTATGTTGTTCTCATTAAAGTGTTGCGTTTATGTTTCTGTTCAATTTTTTTAGGTTTATTAAGTCTTTGCTAAAACATGTTTGTTAGATAATTTTTTAAGTTTCTGGTAATGTTTCGTTTGCAATTATAAATTCTGCATTTAAATTTAATAGCAATTAAAATTATCTATTTAGTAATCTATCTAATACTATTTTACTTATCTGGTTGTTATATTTTATTGGTTATATCGATTCCTATTTCTTGGCATATAGATTCTTTATTCATCGCTACTTAAATTATTCTTGTAGAATTCAATCATGGCAACAAATGTGTCAAATGTACCTACTGAGACCAATGTAGGTAGTGGATCATAGAATCCTCCTATTACTCCTCCTCAGGCAGTTGTTCTTTCTATCTTAGTCGCAGTTAGTTCAACACCTCTTGCTCTTGTTGCAGTTGGACAAGCGAAGAAGGTTGAAAAGTTCAATGGGAAGGACTTTAAGAGATGGTAGCAAAAGATGCTATTTATCTTACCATACTGAACCTAGCAAGGCTCTTGTGGGAAGAATGTCCTATCTCAGAGGAAAATCTAGACATGCAGACTATGGTAGCTATTGATGCTTGGAATCATGGAGATTTCCTATGCAAAAACTACAATCTCAACAGTTTAAACAATGCACTGTATAATGTGTATAGTATAATTGCCACTGCCAAGGAGCTTTGGAAATCACTAGAGAAAAACTACAAAACAAAAGATGCTGGTACAAAAATATTCATTGTTGGTAAGTTTCTTAAGTTTATCGTGATTGACTCAAAATCTGTGATGTTCTATGTAAATTAATGTTAGATGATATTGCATGAGTTGGCTGCTGAGGGGATGACACAAGGAGAATCATTTCAAGTAGTAGCACTTATTGAAAAATTACCCACAAAGTGGAAGGATTTCAAAAACTATCTCATGCACAAACGCATTGGATGAACCTTGAGAATTTGATCTTGAGGCTGAGAATAGAGAAAGACACAAACTACCCAGAAAGAAAATTGGTGGCAATGCTTGTGAAAGCAAAGCAAACATTATGGAGCCGGGTCCGTCTAATAAATAGAAAAGGGATACTTCTGACAACTATCATGATAAAAGAAAAAAAAAAGAAGTTTGAGGAAATCTACTATGTTTGTAACAAGCCAGGCCATAGGGCAAAGGACTGCAAACACTGCCAACAAGGAGTAATTCCAAAGACATGTGGATTTGCAAAGCGAAAAAGAGCTGCTCATGCAAACATGGCTGAAGTAGAAACTTTCTCAGATGGTGTTAATGATTTGAACCTTTCAGCAGTGGTCTTTAAGGTAAACTTAAGTGAAAATCCCAAATAATGGTAGGTGGACATTGGGGCCACTTGACATGCGTGCTCATACAAAAGCATGTTCACAACATATGAGGATGCTAAAGATGAGAATCTATTCATGGGAAACTCATCAACTTTTAAGGTGTATGGAATTGGAAAAGTGGTATTGAAAATGACTTCCGAAAAAGTGCTAACTCTCAACAATGTGCTTCATGTGCCTAATATTAGAAGAAATTTAGTGTCAAGTCCTATGCTTAGCAAGAATGGCTTTAGACTTGTTTTTGAATTCGACAAATTTGTACTTACAAAAAATGGTGTATATGTCAAAAAGGGACATTTGTGTGATAGCCTTTTTAAAATGAATGTAATGATCATCATACCTAAAAATGTTCCAAAACTTGTTATCAATGGAAATAAAGTAAATTCAGCTTACTTGTTGGAGTCCTTAGATTTATGGCATCACAGACTAGGACATGTCAATTTTGGTACTTTAACTAAACTAGCTAAAGGTGGAATTCTGCCAAAGTTAAATGTTGACACAAAAACTAAGTGTGAAGTTTGCATTAAGGCAAAAATGACAAAAACTCCATTTAAGGCAACCGAGAGAAGCACTGAGCTACTAAATTTAATTCACACAAATATTTGTGACTTAAAAATGGTTCAATCAAGAGGTGGAAAAAAATACTTTATAACTTTTACAGATGATCATACAGGATTTGGCATGTTTATTTACTTTTACGTAAAGATGAAGCTATTGAAGTATTTAAACATTATAAGAATGAGGTTGAGAATCAACTTGGAAGGAAAACCAAAACACTTAGAAGTGATAGAGGAGGTGAATATGTTCATCCCTTTGAAGAATTTTGTACTAAACATGGAATCATCCATGAAATCATGGTGCCTTATGCACCATAATCAAATGGCATTGTTGAGCGCAAAAATCAAACTTTAAAAGAAATGATGAACACATTATTAAATAATGTTGGGGCACCTCAGAATATGTGGGGAGACATAGTGTTGACTGAAAAACATTTACTTAACAAGATACCCTACAAGAAATTACAAAAAACACCATATAAGGCATGGAAAGGACACTCCTCATCTGATCAATATCTTTAAGTGTGGAGGTGTTTGGGTAAAGTAGGAGTACTGCCTCCTAAGATGGTCAAAATAGGACCAAAAAAAAATTATTAATGGTATCTTTATTGGCTACGCTCAACAAAGTGCCGCTTATCGATTTCTTGTACATAAATCTAATATTGACAACATTCAAGTCAATACAATAATCAAGTCAAGGAATGAAAACTTCTTTGAATAAATATTTCCTTGGAAAAAGGAAAAAGGGCGAGTGATATTTAAAAGACCTTGAGAAATTCAATACTCAAACAAAAAGGACTTGGAGCTGAGACATAGCAAAAGAGCTAGAATAGCTAAATTCTTTGGGCCCAACTTCTTGATTTTTATATTAAAAAGTGAACCAAGGACATTCACTGAAGCAACGACTACCCCAGAAGCTCCATTATGGAAAAAAGTGGTAAATAGTGAAATAAAGTCCATCATGCATAATCATACTTGGAAACTAGTAAACTTGCCCCATAGAAATAAACCTTTAGGGTGTAAATAGATTTTCAAGAGAAAAATGAAAGCTGATGGTACGATAGATTAAAACAAGGCGAGACTAGTAGTCAAAGGGTAATGACAGAGGGAAGGTTTTGACTACTTTGATACATACTCACCAGTAAATAGAATCATTTCTATCCGATTAATGATTGCTTTTGTGGCCATTAATAATCTCAAGATACATCAAATGGATTTAAAAATGGCATTTTTAAATGGTGACCTTGAAGAGGAAATCTACATGGAACAACCTAAAAGGTTTGTGGTTCCAGGACAAGAAAAAAAGGTGTGTAAGTTAATCAAATTGTTATACGGTTTAAAACAGACACCTAAACAGTGGCATCTTAAATTTAACCAAGGAATGATGGCTAATGGCTTCAAAATTAATGAGTGTGACAAATGTGTGTACATTAGTGGTACACCAACTCAATATATCATTATATGTTTATATGTAGATGATATGTTAATTATGGAAAGCAATAATGACATAATCAAAGAGACAAAGATGTTGCTAAGTCGTAATTTTGATATGAAAGATATAGGACTTGCTAATGTCATATTTGGCATTAAAATTATAAGAACATCGGAAGGGATAGCATTAACATAGTCACACTATATTGAAAAAGTGTTACAATAGTTTTTAGATCCCACGAATAGTTCGGTGAAAACGCCGATAGATGCAAACCAACAGCTTACCAAGAACAAAAGTGAAGGAAAGGGTCAAGTAGAATACTCATGCATCATTGGAAGCCTCATGTACATTATAAACTGCATGAGGCCAGATATTGCATATGCAGTTGGTAAGCTGAGTAGATGCATAAGCAACCCTGGACAAAAGCATTGGATTGCCATTGTTAGAGTATTGAGATACTTAAAACAATCCACAAAGTATAGGTTGCATTATAATAGATATCCAGCTATAAATAAGGGATACAACAATGCCAATTAGATATCAAACTCAAATGAGTCCAAGTCCAAGAGTGGATATGTATTTACTCTAGGTGGAGCTACCATATCGTGAAAATCCTCAAAGCAAACCTACATAACTAGGTCAACAATGGAATCAAAAATCATCGCTTTAGATTAAGTAGGCGAAGAAGCGGAATAGCTATGCCAATTTTTGGAAGATGTTCCAAACTAGCCGAAGCCTATGTCGGTAATTTGCATTTATTGTGATAGCTACTCTGCTATGGGAAAGGTATAGAATAATATGTATAATGGTAAGTCTTGACACATACGAAGAAAACATAATACATTAGAAAACTACTCTCTAGTGGAGTTATCTCTATTGACTACATAAAGTCAGAAGATAACTTTGTGGATTTACTAACCAAAGGTGTAAATAGAGAGCAAGTAATGAAATCATTAGATGGAATGGGGGTTAAAGCCTTTAATTAACTAAGTCGCCAAAACGAAAACCCTATCTGCGTGATTGGAGATCCCATGAAGTAGGTTCAAAAGGAAAAATAAGTTGTGCAACTGTAACTCAACGTGGAAGCATTGTGGGTGGAGGGGGGCCTCAGCCCTCTAACCTATTCCGTTGATGAAGAGGTAGTGCATCCTGTAAAAGTTCTAGGTTAAGCGTTGTGTTTAATAGCTCTCATATCTCGATATTTCCAGTGGAGGTGCAGCATGAACCTCTTAATGAGAAGTCACCTATACGAGTAGGAATTGGGCCGATCTTATGAGAATTTTAAGGTTGAATTCTCAGAGTAGTTCTCATGAATACCAAGAATTGTTCCGGGGTGAAATGAACATAACATGAACCACATAAAATCAACCATCAAGTGGTATTGTGTGTACTTCTATTGTCTTGGTGTACACAAAAGCTGAACAGTTCAAGAAATCATGTTCACTGGTTGGCAAGTGCACTCGATAGTTCTCACTAGGGAAGGTTCAAAGCCAAAAGCTACCTCTCCTAATGCAGTATCATTTGCGTTGAACCTCTATCATTTCATTACATGCATAAGTATACCTATCAAACAATTTGCTCATTCATGTGGGCGATTATGAGAATTTTGGCATTTATAAAGATAACCCACCAATTTGGGTTAGAGTTTAATGAGAGTTTTATAAAGTTAAATTTAATGACTTTAAACTAACAATTTCATCTCTTTGAGGAGATATTTGTTAAGTGGTTATATGCCAAAATTAGTGAGAAAGTGAATGAAAAAATTGAGCTAAAATAATGGAGAATAAGTTAAGGAATAACTAAGACAAGTGTGTATGGATGGCTTGAAAGCATCTATCCCACATTGGAATCTAAAGTTAGAATTGAGCTAGCTAAATAACTTGGAAATTGCCTAAGGGATTGGACCCCTTTGGAGGTACCCAAGCTTTTGGAGGGGAGAGGACCTACATGAGTGTGGGTTTGGGCTTGCTTGCACTAAACCACACACACATGCACATGTCGCCCACCCACCTGCCTCAACTCAGATTGAATCGAGGCAATGCAGGGTGCAGGTGCAGGTGCAGGTGAAGGGTGCTTGCAATTCGGATATTATTTTTTAGAGAAAATTTACTTAAAATAAATAAAATATTTTTTATTTTATTTATTTATCATTATTAATTATGTTATATAATTAATTTTAATTTTGGTTTAAGACCAATCCTCTCCTAATGGACATGTCCAGAAAATTTGGAAGTTGTAGCCATTTGATTGAATGTCATTACTATCTCCTTAAAATTTAAAATTAAAGGTCATGACCTTTAATTACAAACCAAGAAATGTTTGATGGTATTTGGTCATGCCTCATGCTATTAGGCACTTAACATCTATAAATATGGGGAGTGCATTTGTGCATTATTCATTAGTAAAAGGTATATAGCATACACAACATTCACTCTAGCATTAAACACAGAGGTTCTAGTCGGTTAAGGTTCGGAGTCCAGGCAATTGGAGTGTAGCCTTTGTCTGGCCGGGTCATTGTATATTCAGAGGTTGTTCGCTAGAAGTCCTCGCGCATTGTTGGGAGGTGGATAAAACCTTAAGAAAACTGCGTTTGTGCAGGCCTCGACTCAATTGAACTATTAATTTAATTATTGTTCCTGGTTCGTTTTATTAAATTCCTATTTGCTTAATTCCTGTTCTTATAATTTGTGAATCAATTCATTATACTTTTGTTTTGTTACTGTCTATTTAGTACAAACACTGGTGCATTTAATTTTCAACATATATTAATTGATTGACAAAATATTGTATTTTATTATAATAATAATTTTTATAAATAAGACAGTGATAAAAACTATGCTTCGACTGTCACTATTAACAAATAAATATACAACTGCCGTGATTTATCATGTATTATAATGACAATATAATTTTTATTAATTCACGTGTTACTATTTGTCACAGCGAGAACTCAAAATGTTAGTTTTTGTTGCCACTAATTAAACTATATCATGATAAAATGAAAATTATATATTGCTTGAAAAGTGTAACTAATTAATTAGTTATAAAATAAAAATTATTGCCATTTAATATATATTATTAGGAATAATTTTCATATTACCATTAATATTATATTTGTTCTGCTATGAATTTACTAATTTGAAAAAGAGACAATGTAACAAATTTTAATTTAAAAATAAACCAACTCAAGGATAAGCAATAGGCGTCCCTGATTCCACTCCCGGATATGATCCACCATGAGCTAGCGATCCAACACATGATATGTTATTTAAACCATATGTTTTGTGTATTATTATAAATAATTAACATATAGACCCATTGGAGTGGCCCTGATCATATATATATCAAAATTACGTGCGTGATCCAAGAAAACTGCTGGTTACCACTTCATTATTGCAAACCTTTTCTGACTGATGCTCTTTAATTTCTGATCCATGCAGGAATGATTCTTCATCCACCATGAAACTTTTTTGGCTACGTAGGTATTACGTAAAGCTGGAAAAATGAGTACGGGGAATATACACCAATATGATTCTTTCTACATAACTATTGTGATATATGATTAGGTTATATACTCTCGGTCAAAAAAATCAAATGAGCAATAAAAAATAAATAATAATATAAAAATTATTATTAATAAATATATTAAATCACGATAATTTTTATTTCTAACACTCATAATATTTTTTAAATGACAAGAATTTTTTTTTTTATCACAATCTCACTTAATATTAACAAGGCTAAGTTTTAATTAATTATATATCATCATTAAGAATTAAAAACACATATACTGACAAACTAGTTAGTATGTCAGTTTGGTTCCTCTGCTTTTATAGGGGAAGAATTCTATGAGTTATGTCAATAGAACATAAGCGACTTGGAGTCAAGTGTTGATAAAGCAACACTCAAATTTGAATTGCAAAGAATTGCAGCCTCTTGCCTTACCACTCAGTCATGCTATCAAGATGATATTAAATAGATGCAAATTTTTCTAGATTACTGAATTCTTATTCTACTTGCATTTTGATAAAATTTTCATTATTATTGTTAAGTTGTCATTATAAGTATATTATTGATTGCGATAGTAATAATTTAAATATTATATTTCTTATCACTATTAAATTTGTGACGATTACTAAAATAACAAGATAAAACCTTTTGTTACTTATATATAATTATTGATATATTATTAATTTTTTTTGTTCCTATATATATATTTTCCTTTCTTTCCTTTCTTTCCTTTCTTGTAGCGATTCATGATTTTATTGTACTTTAATGATGATTTTGTAAGTACGACAAGTAGAAAAAATATTCAATATAATTAAGAATCACTTAAAGATGATATACTTTGTTGCTAAATTTGACGCCTCGCGCGAAGGAACCATCATATACAGCTTTACAAAACGAATAGCAGGCCATTCAATTTTCTTCACATTAGACAGCATAATTGAACTTTAATTGTCAGGTGGAGAAGGGATGGATGCATGGAATCTTCATAGCCGCTCCATTTATCCTATCTCCTAATTAGTATATAACACAAGGGAGTCGGAGTTCATGCTCGTACGCATACAACCTTTCTAGCTTTTCTTCCCGCAATTTCGTTTTGGTCTTCTTCTCACATAAATTATTTGGCAACATTAATGCGATAATAATATCAAAATGTGGAGTGGAGAAAACGAACCTAACCACAATATATATAAGATAAAATCCTGGAAAGTCCTCTCATCACGAACCTTTAAGATTGAGTCTACACCAACTGTTATACCAAGTTTGTTTAGAAAAGGGCCTTAACAACATTGGGTCAAAATATTAGGCCCTATGAATACATTTCATTAACCATATTAATTCAGTCCGTTTTTGTTTTATTAGCAAATAAATTCAATTAATAGAAGTCCACATATTGGAATAAAATTCCAACATTTCCCACTTGGACAAATATTGATTGTAATTTTAAAAAACAAAATAAAAAGTAAAGTTTTGAGAAAACGACTCTTGGGCTAAATTACAAAAAGATTTTGACTGTGACCACAATTTAAAGAAAAGAAATATGGCAATAACACAGGACTACTAACACAATCCGGTCTAGTAAAAATTACTAATATTGGATCATGGTGGTGATTGCATCTTTCATTAACACAAAACCTTCCATGGCCACATATACCAGCAATTCCACCAACATGAATTCAGACATGGTGGTGTAGCAAGAAATAGCAAATAAAATGTGACCCAAAAATGCATGTTATTTCATTGTTGATCCTCCAATTTTCTTGCAAGACATGGATTTCTAGAATTATATGAAATCCCAAAAAAAATTGATTTTCTTATAAGATATGGGCCTCTTGAACAATAGGAAACCCTAAGAAAATCCATGATTTTCTTGTAGACATGAATTTCCAAAAATAATATGAAATTTCAAGAAAATTTGACTTCAAAAGAAGTCATGTATGTCTCGTTCAATACTAAATACAACATGGTGTCATTTATGAGACATACCCAACTCTCAAGGTCAACACCTAATCTCAAAATACATATTTAGCAAGATATAACCACAGATGTGCATGTAATTATAACAAGTATATCAATAGTTGAAAAAGAATCTCACATTAATAGAAGCCAACAAGACAAAGGCTTCAATATTGTAACAAATTCAATAAAGAAAAATATCTCACTTTACTCAATGCATCAAAAGACTCAATCATACCCATGTGTTCTACATGTCTTTTGAAAATTATAGGTCTCAATCCCTTGATCAAAGAATTTGCACGCATGTCTATATCATTTTTAATGAAGTTTATCATGGTGAGATATTTAAACTCTACATATTTTAAATGCACTAGAGGACTTATCATTCCTTGAAAAGAACACAGCAACAACATTACACAATAAATCCTCAATAGCTTAGAAGTTGAATCATCAACTAAAAGCTTGAAATGAAATCCTTTAGATTTTTCTCAAATATCTCAAGACATTTTTAATAGCCACTTAATGTTCTTGTTCTAAATTAGAAAAATAGCATCCAAAAACACCAATAGGAAAGGTTATATCATGCCTAGGATAGACTTGTGCATACATTAGACTGCCAACAATGCTAAAGTAAAGAACACTTTTCATGAACTCTTGCTCAAGTTTGTTTTTAGGGCATTGTGCAAGGCTAAGGTTATCACCTTTTACTATAGGCACATCTCCAAGTTTATAAGTTTGCATGTTAAACTTAATCAAAACATGATCAATGAAACTCACTTGAGCAAGACCTAACAAGCCTTGAACTTGATCATAGTGGATCTTTATTCCAAGAACCAAGCAATATTTTATCAAGGTCATTCATAGTTTTGACATAATAATGGCTTGGTTTCATTGAGCAAATCCAATTACTACTAGTAATCAAAATATCATAAAAAAAGCACTAAATATATGAATTTGCTCCCACTAGTCTTAAGGCAAATAGAATGGTCCACCATCCACCTTATGTTTTTAAAAGTTTAAAAAAATGTTATTACATTATCAAACTTCAAGTACCATTGATGAGAAGCATGTTTAAGGTCATAAATTGACTTATTCAACTTACACACTAGATATTCCTTCCCTTCTTAAACACAACCCTCGGTTGAGTCATATAAACTTCCTTAGCAAGGTTCTCATTAAGGAAACTATCCTAACATTCATTTGGTAGTTCTCATTAAGGAAAATTGTCCTAACATTCATTTGGTAGAATTTCAAATCAAAATGAGCTATCAAACTTGTAATAACCCCAAAGGAATCTTTGGAAGAAACTGGAAAAAAAGATGTCAACATAATCAATTCTAGCTCTATGACTAAATCCTTCAGCTATAAGTCTAATCTTAAATTTTTCAATCTTTCCTTTTGAGTTTTAACTTAGTCTTGAACACCCATGTGTAACTACAATATTTTGACCTTAGGGAAAATCAACTAACTTCCATACATTATTCTTTTTCATTAAGTGAATTTCATCCTCCATATCACTAAACCACAAGTTTGATTGAGGACTAGACATGACATCATAATAGCTGATAGGATCAATTACAGGACTAACATCATAATCACTTTCTAAGAGATACATATAGTAGTCATCAGGAATTGTAGGATGTCTCTCTCTAGTAGAACATCTAGAAGGCATTTGATGGATATGATTTTGAGGTGGATCAATATTCAAATCGGCCTCCATATTAGCATTAGGTGTAGCTACTTGTGCATGAGGATTCTCCATTTCATACACAGTGGGTAAGGAAAGTGTAACAGATTCAATTGGATCATCAGCTACTATAGGATGAGAATTTTCATACATATCATGTACATCATGCTCTAAGAACTTAGCTATCTGAGACTCAAACACTCAAGTTCCACGCGAAGGACAAAAGAATCTATATCCTTTAAAATGATCTAGATACCCAATGAAGTAACAACGAGTAGATCTGAGGTTAGTCTTTTTTTCAAAAGTGTTATAAATTCTAACCTTAGCAGGACATCCCCACATATGAAAATAATTCAAGCTAAGCTTCCTACCAAACTACAACAATTCAAAAGGTGTTTTAAGAAAATTGGTAAGAACATGATTAAGAATATACATGGTAGCTCTTATACCTTTATCCTATAGAAGTTTAGGTAACTCATACCAACTCATCATGCTCCTCATCATTTTAGCTAAAGTGTGGTTATACCTTTTGGCAACACCATTTTTCTCAGGGCTCCTAAGCATAATTAATATATTGAGCAACAATTTCAGTTCTTGTTAATAATTCTCAAATGATCCCATATATTACCTTATTTCATCCCCTTGCACAATCAACATAAAACTCCATATCACCAAAGTCAAGACTAGGAAGAATAACTTCTTTTACTAGTTTTTCTATTCTACTTTTAGAAATATGGCCAATGCTTACACCATAAAATGGAAAAATCATCACTATTTTCAATATTAAAAGAACAATAAATTTGATTGGTAGCCAAAGTCAACATAAATAGACTAGTGGACAAAAATTACAGTCAATATTTTTTTTTTTTAGTCCAACATCAAATTAACTTTTCCATTGCCAAAAGAGATAAAACAACCAAATTGTCTAAAACAGAAATCGAAATTAAGTTCTGAGTGAAAGTCGATACATAGAAAATATTTTCCAAAAATAAAGAAGGCTTTTTGTCCAATCTCCCTCTTAAGTTTCTCTTCTCCAGAGCAAAGTTGTTTGAGACCAACATAAACAATATAATTATCAGGAAAGGAAGTATAGATCTTTGAGTTTGGATTCGATTGAATTATTTTCAAAATACACTCCTTAACCTTGCTAGAATTATTATATTTCATACACATCAGATCACTTATAAGATTCTAGTCTCAAACTTAGCTAATATTAGATATCTTTGTCTTACTGCATCGAAAATTTCCTAACATTATTAATCTCACAAAGTGCACTAACCAAATGCTCTTCAATTGAATTTTTCATAGCTAGAAGATGTAGATGATTGAACCCCTCCCACTAGACGTGAACTCTTTTCGTAGCATTGGAAGCATTATCAATAGGTTGGGGAGGTTAATCCTCCCATGAAGCTATATCAATATAAGCTAATCCTAGGGCAAACTATTTCATGCTTTAACCTTTTGTAATCTCCACCATTCAATACTTCAATAGTAGCATTACCATTATTTAAATTCACAGTAACTGTGGAAAACAATAAGAATGCAACAAACCACGTCAATGATAAGTAATTAAGAAAAATAAGCTTAGAACAATATAAGTTAATTCCTCATAGAGTCCTCATGTGTCATGACAAACTCCCATTTGGGCAAAGAATGTCACACACACATTGCCTCTCATGCAATAATGGTACAGAGATACACTAATTGTTGAAAAATTGTCTCCTTTGAGAAACAAATCTTCTAGATTAATACATCCCTATCCACATGTTTGCCACCAACAAAACCAATTATCACACATATCTAACCCCCTTTGGGCAGGTAAGAATGCATAATAATATAAACTCGAGATATGCATTCGACAAATTTTATGAGTTGTAATAAATAGTGCACTTTGGTGTAACTATTTACTTCAACTGATAAAATAACTACATGACCAAGTTTAACAATTAATTGCCCAACTTGCACACGCACAACATGACATGTATGCAAGATTCCCATGAAATTGAGTACCAAAATAATATGTATTTTGGGAGTTTTAGATAACATTTGTAGCATTCAAGTTATTTTGGAATTTCATTTGCTTGACTATCTCTCAATATATAAAGTACCCTTAGAACTATTTAATAAGTCCAATTTTAAAGTTCTAAATCAATTAGACACATGTTAAAAGCACATTGATATACATGAGAAGATAGAAAATACAATTGTAAATAAAGTGATTCGGACTATGTGAATTAGATAAGTACAATATATTTTCTACCATATGATATAAAAAGTGACAACATTACTTCATCTAACAACCATAAACTCTATACATAAAAAAATCATTTATGGTCAAAGAGAAAGGTGGCATACAAGATCATCATTTGCTACTTGTTATTCACATATTTGAATTAACAAAAGTCAAAGCATTATCCATGATCAACAATATTTGCCCCCTTCACTTGATTTTCATGCTTTAACAATCAAGTGGTATTTCCAAGCAATTCACATGAATATGCAACATTCCACAAGTATATATAGAGTGCTCAAAGAATTATTTTATCTCATTCTATTCCATAATGAACCTAACTAATTAATATAAAATTAAATTTAAATTATATTATCTTTATAGGATCAAAAATATCTACTTGCATATAATAATTATGGTTCCACTGTAGTGGAGAAAAGGAAAAGTTTTCATATCCAAATTTTGCATATAAAGAACATATGATGATGGAGAATATCTAAAACACTCCACAATTTGTATATACATACAATGAGACAAATTTCTCACTTGTGAGCCTTTTCTTCCCTATATATATGTGTGTTTTGGCAATAACATAAAAAGGAAAAGTGCATGTCCAAAAGGTTTAAAAAGGGGCATGCAATCTATTGATTTAAGTAATGTGTATGCGAAAAATGACTAACTAGTCAATCAAAGAAAAATTGTTCTATGATTCAAGCAAAGTATTCCATGACTCATTAGAATCTGAAATTCATATCCAAGCAAAAGGAAAATTGACAAATTCCACGGATATATATATATATATATATATGCATACTTTAAATAATTTCAACTCCCCATATTATAAAAAATATTGTCAGTACATATATAAGATATTCATTATTTAGATCTATGAAACATAATCAATAAATAATATACAATAATTTTTAACGATAATATAACGTAGATCAATTCATAACCTACAATATTACATAACAATCTCAAGAAACCTATATGCAAACCTATATGCAATCCATATGTACAATCCATAATCTATATATTAAACAATCTCATCTTGAAACCCAACCTATGCATAAACTAATACATATACAAAACAAATATCTCAATCACGCAACCATTGGATTATGCTTGAAACTAAAATTAAATTTCATTCAATATCATTGGTCATCATGCATGATTTAAATGCAAGGTTAAATACACCCTAGTTGCTTGATTACCGAAAATTGAGATCAAATAATTTAAATTCTCATTCCAGCATGAAAATTAAAAAAAATTCCTTGTAATTTAAAAAGATTTAAGATATATGAAATTCAATCAATAAAAATTAGGTTTTGATCCATGGATACAATGGCTTCGATACCAATAGTAAGAAATAATTTAATCTAAGATGCACATATCCATAAAATCAAAACACCATAAATAGATTGATTTATTTACATAACTATTTGAGACATAAGATTGATGATCAATAATTTCAACAATTTCACAATTGATTGCCAAGTTTTCCTCTCCTTCTCACATAAACTACTTGATAGTATTAATAGGATAATAATATTAAAACATGGAGTGGAGAGGGGATCTAATCACAATATACATAAGATAAAACTTTAGAAAGTCCTCTCATCACGGACCTCTAAGATGGGGCTTACATCAGCTATCATATCAAGTTTATTTAGAAAAGGGCCTTAACAATATTGGGTCAAAATATTTGGCCCTATAAATCTATCTCGTTAACCGTCTTAATTTAGCCTCTTTTTATTTTATTAAAAAATAAATTTAATTAATAAAAATTCACATATTAAAATAAAATTCCAACATAGAAACCCAAAGTAAAATATTTTTAGCAAAAACAAAAATGGGTCAGCCGAGCCAAGTTGATGTCCACCGCCAAGGAAAGGGAAAGGCAAAGGGGCTGCCAAAAAGTAAATCTAGGATGCAGCTTTCTTTATGTTTATTTAACTGCAAAAAGAAAAAGTTTCCAAATCAATCAATTATATAATGCAGTCAAAATCATCATCTATTCTATTTTATATTATGTTTTTATTTTTTATTTTATTTTATGAATATATGACATATATATTAAATATTTTTTATAAAAATAATTCAATAAAAATTAAATATATTTAGCATAAATTCAATTATAAATTAGAATAAAAAATTAAACATGAAATGAAACAAAGTAACATATATAATTACAACATAGAATTCATGTGATAATTGAATCTATTGTGCTTGACATACATATATATATATATATCAAATAATAAAAGGGAATGTCAAATGAAAAGAAACTTGAATTTAAGGTAAAAAATAATTAAATGTTAAAAGAGTAGTATGTTGAGATTTCTGACCATTTCCTCCTACCATCCTCCTCATAAAAGTGAGGAAAATGACGAGCAGTGCGACCCAGCTAATAATCCAATAATAATCGCAAATTTCTTCTCTGACTCGCTATGTAGAGAGGATTCTGTCAATGTTATCAACAGTTTATAATTAACATCATAACTCTTAATTTATTAACATTAAGAAATTAACTAATTTTTCCAATGGATGGCACATAGAGGAATGTATAATACCACCATCTAATAATTCCTTACCATGGTTCGACCTCTTATATAAATGGGCCCCACTCGTGGAGTACCTGGCATTACACTTCCCCGAAAACAGCGCCGCCGCACTCCGCCTTCAGCCGCCGTGCCGCTTCCATCAAACAATCCTGACACTGCTCCATACTCAAGTCCCCAACGCACTGCGCCACCCCCTGAACATCCTCGGACCCTGCAACCCGATACGCCCCGCCCGCCACATTCAACCCTGCAAGCACCACATCATGACGGCTCATTTCTTCCGCAGTATACCCGTCAGACGGCCCGCATTTCTTCATTACCACTGTCTTGTCCTCCACCCCAATGAATGAAGCATTATCGTATTTGACGAAGCAGCCCTCCAACTGTACGGCGCCGCCGCATGTCTGGGAGCACAACGGGCTGATATGGGTCACTGCTCGGGCCACGCAGGTGGCGCAATCCGACATGGCCAAGTCGGCCCGGCATTGGTAAGGCAGTAAACTACGTCTTGTGGGGTAAGTGACTGAGTTGACAGGAGAGCTGAGTAGTGAATTAAGGTTTGATTCGTACTGGGAGCCAGGTGTGTATTTTATCTGTGAGCAGCCGCGGTAGAGGAAACTTTCCAGCAAGGAATGTGCATCTATCAAGAAATAAGTGCAAAAGATTTGAAGAGAAAATGTTATGAGTGGAACAAGTTTACAACATGCAGGTTTTTCAATGCTTTTCATGGTGGGAGGGACTTTCACTGAAATTAAAATATGGTGACTGCATTGTGTATGAGTATTTAAGGAGGGAACTGTCGTTTAAAGAGCTCAACCGCCGAGTGGTCATCCACCTAACGGCGTAAATCCACGACATAAAGTGAGGATTTTCTAACATTCTAACCAGTTTATTTCACTCATTATTATATAAGTACTTTGCCAGCGTACGTTGATCTCCAAATGAACATATCATAACCATTTGTCTACGCTTATTTTAAAATAACTTAATTTTATTTAAACAATTTACTAATTATTTTGTTTACACTTAAAATGCTATTTTGTTCTGTATTCTAATTTTGTTTATCTCACATTTAACCTTTATTTTATCCTTAATTTCAAAAAACTAGGCTGCTGCGGTTTGACCAGCAGCAAGATCAGGCATCCGCTGGCCTTGACTGGCCTGCCTCTAGGGGGATGGTTTGGGGGGAGAGGGGGAGGGATTAGGGGGTGTGTGTATATATATATGTTATATTTATAATTGAGCAATCAATAGAAAAAGATCAATTCAATTTTTTGAATGTAGTGTTTAGATGGGTGGATTATTGATGAATACCTAGTGAGTATGATGATGATATATAGTATGTTTGTTAGCAGTTTGAGGTCAATGCTTGAGTTGAGCACATGGTCAAACTTGCAACTAGGAGAGCGTGTTAGACTTATTGAGTTGGCTCTTGATCGATTAAATCCAGCTCTGAATGCTTAAGTCAAAATAACCCTTTAGAGACAACAATAAGGTCACAATTTAATTGGAAGAATAAGAATAAATAGTGCATACCTTTAATCAATTTTGACGGGGTATTTATAATAATAAACACTTGGGACCAAAATTATTATACTGTTCCTACGAGACTTCCGATTGATGTGTGTCGAACCCAACAAAAACAAATTCCTACTCTAGACGTATGATTTGTAATCAATGGTGAGTAGGGTCATATTCCACAGGGACTAGTAAATTTTATTTTTTCTAAGTTTACTAAATAAAATAAAATAGAAGGAGGGGGGTTTATAAAAACGAAAACATAGAATCTTAAAAGCAAAATAAATCACAAATAAAATAAGAAATCAATAAGAATGGAATCTAGCCTAAAGTAAAAATCTCAATTTGGTTCTCAGATTTTATCATTGATGCAAAGATTAATTCCTCTTTTTTTGAATAAACTGGTTATAGTTACTTGAACGCCCTAATAACCAATTTCTCCTTACTATCTCGATAACTAAGAAAAGTTCGTTAATTATTTTCCTTGCCAATAAACAACCCTAAAGAAATGCTCCTAGAATTTAATTTATCAACAACATTAAAAACTAGAGAGACCCAACCCTAGCCAACAAACACACAAGTGGTTTTAGACTAGATTATTTATCCACATAACATAAATCATGCATGTGGTTGCCACAAATAACTATGTTATTTCCACAAGTATTAGAATAATTAAACAATTATGGATTTAAAGTTCTAATTGATAGAACAATTATTCTAAGCTATCAAATTTGGACCCTAAATTCAGTAAACCTAAATAATCATGATGAAACAAAAGATAAATAAATACTCAAGAAATAGAAAATATGAATAAAACTATTTAGATCTCATGAGTACTAAAGAACCAAAACTTTGATAATTCCTTAGGTTAGAAGAAGAGTTTAGCAATTCATGTTTGAGAGAAAAATGCAGAAAAAGTAAAATATGCTATTATGAAAGAATGAAAAGCTTAAACTAAAACTCCTACGAAAGATACCTAGTTCCCTATAAATAGTCTACTACTCCTAATGCAACCAAAAAACTAATAAGAGTCTTATTAGAATAGGAAAACTCAAATTACACTAATTAAAGAAACACAAATTAAATATTCCAAGTACATACAACAACCAAAGTAGATTGAATGCTTCCAAATCAAATTTTACATAATAGTCTTGGGAAGCAAGACATGCCCACACACAAATTGCTTCTTTCTTCCATTCCTCGTCTCCTAGGGAATGCAATCTTTGCTCCAAACAAGTCAAATACTTGATTTTCAACTGCATAAGCTCGAATCTTCAATTTACTTCACAAAATATAAAATGAAAGTTAAAACCTAACAATTAAGCATTTTTATATTAATCACAAGGAAAACTATACGAATAAAAAGACAAAAATACAACTTAACAAATTCCCCCACACTTAAAACAATGCTTGTCCTCAAGCATACAATAGTTTCAATATATCAATCTTTCTCACAATCCTTTCTTCTTATTTCTCAAGTTGTCTCCAAACAGCTCAATTTATCACATTTTGGAGGGCTAAATCAAAACTCAAGTAAGAACATGCACTTTATAGAAAGAACCCTTATAAATTACAAAAATAACCTGTCACCCTGGTAGCCTCTTCGAACTTGAAATGTAAAAGTAATCTAGCACTTATTCATTAAGTTTATTTTAAGTCTAGACATAGAAGAACAACTATCAAAAACTTGCAATGATATCACATATTCATAGAAGAATAGCAAGTCGAATGCAGGAAAACATAAGGGATGATAAGGAAAAACCTTATTTGATCTCTCTACTTTCTTTTTTTCTTTTTTTGGCACTAAAATTAGTGCGTGGACCAACCTTTTTACACAAATATAGACATCGATGATGAATGCTTCGATTACTTAGCTAGCTACAATTTGTCTAGAATGTCATCTAACCTTTTTATGCAAATACATACATTTGTGATGAATGCACTTTGTTACTCAGCTAGTCACAAACCTAAATAGTTATTATCCCTACCCATAATCACTTAATTTTAGTGATTAGCAGAGTAAACATGCCCCCCCCTTTTTTTTTTCTGAGAGAGAGAGAGAGAGGCTAAATGGTTAAACCCAATCACCTTTATTATCTCAATACATTCAACTCAACAATTCAATTCAAATATTCTCATCAATGCAAGTTCTAGAAAAGTTAACCCACTATACATGATAATTATTAGGGTAATATGCATTAATTCCCTTCTATATTTTTCATCCAAATTAGCCAACAAAGTAAAAAGTCAAAGTGTAATAAACAAAGACTCAACTATTCATGCCATTCTTACAATGTGTCCTAATTCAATCTAATTAATTAAATGTTACCTCAGGGACAAGCATCGAAAAGTGGCAATAGGTCAATGAGAAAAATTAACTAATCAAGAATTAAAGCACATTTTGAAAGCAAATAAGAAAAATGAAAAGCCATTTCATGCATGTTTGAAGCAAAATGAATCCACATTTTCCTCCCCCATACTTGAACCAAACATTGTCCTCAATATTTCAAACTAAGAATGTAAATGCGTAAAAAAAAATGTGGAAGAGGGACTCCCCTGAGGAGATGAGGTCTGCATAACTTCAAGGACTAGGTAGAACTGGGGGTGAGAAACTAACATGAGCGAAATAAGCCATAAGGTTGGTTTCTATACGTGAAAGCTGGTGGCAAAGAGCATAAAGATCATCATCACGAGTTCTTAGTTTAGTTGTAGTAGGGGTATGTGAGGTTCCGTCATCATTACCAAAAACCCTCATACGCTTCCATGACATTCTGGGTCTTGGAGAGCAAAAATAGAATACACCATTATGTCTGCCAAGTAGGCCCATCCTTTCTAATCAATTCAAATCCAAAGATGTCATATCACAAGCAATATGTAATATGTTATCATCAAAAATGATCAAGTGCTTTTGTATTGCCAAATGTGTAATGAATGATCCCAAGATTAATGCATGTTTGTTAGCCAAGACACTGGCAAATTGAGAAGCCAACTAATACCCAAGGTTAACATTCACATTATTAAGCATGCACCATAGAAAATAAAACTCAACTTGTGACAACACTCTAGCAGAATCCTTCTTACCTGAAAGAGAAAATGCAAGAAAGCGATGAACATATTTCAAGGCACAATCAATAAGAAAAGTATCTTTAGATTTTCTAGGATCATAAAAGACAGCTGTGTTTTGAGTTAGAGATCTATAAAGTGTTTGAGGCACAAACTTAGCATTGAAATCACATTACTATTTAAATATTCATTAGAATGTGCATAATTAGGTCTGATAAAATTGGATGCCAAGTTAAATTTAGTGATAAACAAGCTAAACCTTTGACCCATTAATCAAAATGCAATCACATTAAGAGTATTTAGAGAGAAATCAGCCAGTTTGCTAAACTTAAAAGTAGTATAGAATTCATGCACAAGTTCAACATATGCCAAATAATGAATTGAAAAATAAGGGTGTCATCCAATACCATTAATTAATCGATTGACATCAGCACGAATATTTAAAGTCTCAAGAGTGGGATAGTGAATATACTTATAGGGAAAGATTGGTCTAAAACAAACCTCAGTGTACCAACCCTATTCATGAGGTGTGGTGAACTGGAGAGACTTATGCAAGCCAAATTCTATGATTGGAAGGATAGTTTTTCCTTTTTCAAGTTGAGAACGACATTGAAATCCGAATGAAGTAGATGGCTGAGCATTGATAATGGAAGTAGTTGGCGGTTGAAATGATTCTAGAAGTGGTGTGGTTGAATGTGGATGAGTCACATGAGTGCTCTTGGCCCATTGAGAACGTGTTGCCGGCTATTTTTCTTTCATATTTTGGTGAGTAGCTTATGGTGAGGGAAAGTGTTGGTGATGGTTATGGAGATGGTGGGTTGAAGATGGTATGATGGTTTTATGAGGTTTTCTTGAAAAAGAAGGTGAATCCAATTTTGACTCTCTTTTTCATTTTTTGTTTATAAATAAATATAAAAGTATTAATAGTAAAAAAATTAAAACATAATAATGAAAAATAATAAAAAAATAAAAATAAAAATAAAAAATAAAAAATGGAAAGATGGTGATGGGTGATGTTGGTGTTTTAAATGCTGTTGGAGATATGAAGAGATGAAGATGATGGTGCTGGCGGTTGTGGGATTTCTTGGGGAAGAAGATGAATAGTGATAGGGAAAAAGATGAATAGTAGTGTTTGGTTGAGTTTTTTTTTATTTTGTTTTGTTTTTTTTTTGTTTATTGTTTTATTAATATTAAAAATAAAAAAATAAAAAATAGAAAAATAAAATATAAAAGAGTAAAATAATAAAATAAAATATAAATAAATAAATGAAATGGTGAAAATGGTTTAGATGGTAAGAGAGTTGACGAAATACGACGTGAAAACAAATGATTTGAAAAGCTTTTATGTCAAAATAATTCCAACGTACCAGAAAAAGTCCTTGAACAAGGCGTTGGCATGAGTGTAGACTAGAAAGCTTTCCTCGCCAAATAATCCCAACATACCAGAAAAGGTCCTTAAACAAGGCATGGGCATAGGCAGATTGGAGAGCTTTTCTATCAATTAACTTTGCCCATAGGCCAATTCAAAACATCTCCTGCCTCAGAAAAATATAAAGTTAACTAGATATACTTTTTCTATTTTCTTTTTTATATATTTTTAAGGATTGTAAACAACAAATTGATAGTTTGGGTTGCTTCCCAAAAAGCGCCTTTCTTTAACATCTTTGGCCAGACATAGCTATTCATCACAGCACTAGAGATGGATTTTTCGAATGAATTTCGTCAATGTGATATACTTGGGAACCTTCATGAAAAGGTTTTAAGCGATGCCCATAGACTTTAAAATTTTTACCAAAGTCCATGCTTTGAATTTCAACTAAACTATGATAAAATACATTAGAAACGATAAAAGGGCCTAACCATCGAGAACGTAATTATCCCAAAAATAGTTTTAAATAAGAGTGGTAAAGCAAAACGTTTTGCCCAATTGAAAAACATTTTTGGGAAATGATATGATCATGAATGGCCTTTGTTTTGTCCTTGTAAATTTTAGAATTCTCATAGGCCTTGTGACAAATTTCTTCTAACTCTTGTAATTGCAATTTCCTCTATTCTTCAGTTTCATCCTTTTTCATGTTGCAATGTTTGATGGCCCGATATGCCTTATGTTCCAACTCCATTGGTAGATGACAAAGTTTCCCTAATAAGAGTTGGTAAGGAGACATACCCATAGGGGTCTTGTAAGTTATTCGATAAGCCCAAAGTGCATCATCGGGCCATGTACTCCAATCTTTCCTATTTGGATTCACCATTTTTTCAAGTGTAGACTTGATTTCTCTATTTGACACCTCTGCTTGTCCATTCATTTGTGGATGAGAAGCTGTAGAGACATGGTGTGTGACATGATATTTTTTTAGTAGAGCCTCAATAAATTTATTACATAAATGAGTTCCACGGTTACTAATTGTAGCCATGGGTGTTCCAAACCTAGCAAAAATATGAGATTTGAAGAATCCTATGACAACTTTAGCATCACTAGTCCGGGTTGCTTTAGCTTTGACCTATTTTGACACATAATCCATAGTAAGAATGATGTAACTACTGCCAAAAAAAGAAGAAAAGGGACCCATAAAGTCAATACCCTATACATCAAATATTTTTCAAATAAGGATTGGAGTAAGAGGCAATTGATCTTTTAACCCTAAACTCCCGATCTTTTGATAAGTTATGTCACAATTGATATTTTAGCCCTAAATTCTTGATCTTTCGACAATTCTCACATAACTTGCAGAATATGTTGGAATAGTGAAATAAAGAAGGCTAAAACAACCCACAATCCAATACCTTACAAGTAGTTCTCCCTAAATCGAAATGTCCCCCACATGCATATGAATGACAAAAATTTAAAATCGAAGGGATTTCAATATGAGATACACATCACCTAATGATTTGATCATTATAGTGTTTCCATATGTAAGGATCATCCCAT
Organism: Jacaranda copaia; assembly: GCA_014898725.1. Classification (NCBI taxonomy): domain Eukaryota; kingdom Viridiplantae; phylum Streptophyta; class Magnoliopsida; order Lamiales; family Bignoniaceae; genus Jacaranda; species Jacaranda copaia. The sequence continues at coordinate 385,257 of JACGDI010005764.1, forward strand.
ACATAATACTTAGGATCACTTTTGATTTTGCCTCGTTGAGCCCTAAACAAATCCTTTAGTAGTGTTCTAGTAACTAAATAGTTAATAATATCATCATACTAGGGTGTTGTCTCTTGGAATGAAAAATGGTGTTTGTCTGGGAAATTATCCTACAGTAGCAATGGCTCCTCTTGGTGATTAAGTGACTTAAATGATCCACAACCAAATTTTTTGCACCCTTTTTGTCACGTATCTCCAAGTCAAATTCTGGCAGCTAAAGAATCCATTTAATGAGCTTTGGTTTCACCTCTTTTTTTGAAAGTAGGTACTCAATAGTTGCATGATTATAAAAGATAATTATTTTAGTACCAAGTAAATATAAGCAAAATTTTTCTAATGTAAAGATAATAGCTAATAGTTCTTTTTCTATTGTCGAATAGTTGCACTGAGCACCATACAGTGTTCTCGAGATGTAATATATGACATGAGGAGATTTTCTAACTTGCTGTCTAAAAACAATGCCAATTGCATAGTTGCTTTGATCACACATAATCTCGAATGGAAGGCTCTAATTGAGTGGTTAGATAATTAGTGTTGAAATCAATGCCCTCTTTAATTCATCAAATGCCTTTTTGAATGCTTCATCAAACTTAAACAATATATTTTTCTATAACAACTTACACAAGGGTTGAGTAATGTTAGAAAATATTTTCATAAAGTGATGATAGAATCCTGCATGTCCAAGACAAGAATGAATTTCCTGCACACTAGTGGGGTAAGGTAAATGTTAAATCACTTCAATTTTTGCTTTATCAACCTCAATTCCTTTTGTAGAGACAATATGCCCTAGGATTAGACCTTGCTTAACCATAAAGTGGCACTTTTCATAATTCAAAATAAGGTTTATTCCAATGCACCTTTTAAGTATTTTTGTAAGGTTAGTCAAACATGCATCAAAAGAATCACCATAGATTGTAAAACCATCAATGAATACCTCTATGATATTTTCCACATAGTCTAAAAATATACTAAACATACATCTCTGAAATGTAGGGAAGCATTGCAAAGGCCAAATGGCATTCATAGATATGCAAAAGTACCAAATGGGCATGTGAATGTTGTCTTTTTCTTGATTCTCAAGTGTAATAGAAATTTGATGGAATCCAAAATAGCCATCAAGACAATAATAATGGCTTCGATTGACCAATGGTACAAGCATCTGATTAATAAAAGGGATGGGGAAGTGATCTTTTCTAGTTAATGCATTCAACCTGCGGTAATCTATACATACCTGCCATCCATTTTGAATATGAGTGGGCACCACTTCACCAACTAGTTCTCGACTACTATTATGCCTATTTTCTTTGGGATAACTTGAATTAGGCTTACCTATTTACTATCTGAAATTTGGTAGATTACAAATGCATCTAGAAGTTTTAGAACTTTCTTTTTCACTACTTCCATCATCAAAGGATTCAATCGACATTAGGCTTGCCTATAAGGCTTACAATCTCTCTCCAATAATATCCTATGCATGCATATCGAGGGCTCAATCCTTTAATGTCAGTAATGGTCCATCCAGTAGCTTTGTTGTGGTCTCAAAGCACTCAAGTCAACTTCTTCTCTTCCAAGGCACAAAGTTCATTGAAAATTATCACTAGTAAAGTTTTCTTTTCCCTTAAAAAGACATATTTCAAATGACTGTGTAGTGGTTTTAATTCCAATTGTAGTACTTGCAAAATAGAACGAAGAAACTTAGTATGGAAATAGGGTAATTCAATAAAACAAACAATAGACTTAGCTTATTATGATGATTCTAATTCGTGGACTACGTCTTCTAAGTCAAAATCCATGGCAAGCCCCTCATCATGCTTTTGCAACTCTTCTGTGTTGAAACTTTTATACAGTGTAACCTTTAACTTATCATCGTCATTCAAATTAAAGATTTTGTGAGTCAAAGAATCAATAATATCCACAACAAAAGCACAAGACTCATCATTAGGATATTTCATGACATCATAGATATTGAATTAAATCATATTACCATCAAACTCCATAGTGAGAAAACCATTATGCACATTTATTTTAGTCCTAAAAGTTCTAAGAAAAGGTCTTTCCAACAATATTTGTGATGAATTAGTAGAGTTATCTTTAGACATGTTAAGTACATAAAAATCAGCAAGAAAAATTAATTCGTTAACTTGTACTAACACATCTTTTATAACTCTCTCTGGATATACAACAGACCTATCAGTAAGTTAAATAACTACTCTTGTTTCTTTCAAAGGACCAACATTCAAAGAAGAGCAGATAGAACAAGGTATGAAATTAATTAAAGCACCTAGATCACACATAACCTTATCAATTTGAACATTGCCTATTTTGCAAGGTATAGTAAATATACATGGGTCCTTGCATTTGGGGGGGGGG